>VDFB02168194.1:0-15223 GCA_007258455.2 Sequoia sempervirens
ATCCTTTAACCAACTTGTTGTCATGCCATCATTATCAGCCAAACGAAGTACTAAAGCTGTTTCAGATTGTTTTGCATCTAAAATTCCTTCACAACTCAGCTGTTCGCAAAGTCCTTTACCCCTCACTAGCTTGGTAACTTCAATGCTTACGTCATATTCCATGACTTTGGTTATCCAACCTGCCCTTCTCTCATTCAAATCCTTGCTGAGCAGAAATTCTTTGACACTCGGATGAGCTACCCTTAAATGAATTTTATTGTGTGATAACAAATGTCTGAATTTTTTAAGACTTTTGACAACAGCAAGGACGTGTTTTTCAACAAACTATACCTCTGTTCATACTCTGCCAATCCTTTGCTGAAAAAAGCGATTGGCTGTTCCAATCCTTCTGAACTTTGCTGGGCCAGCATAGCAGATATCACTTCACTACCCCCATAGGCATACAAGATAAAGTCTTTGCTGAAATCTGGGTTCATTAAAGCAGGAGCTGCTGCTAAAGCTTCCTTGATAGCTTGAAAGCTATTCTTTGCTTCTTTAGTCCAGCTAAAAACAATGTTTTTCTTTAACATGGCTGTCAAAGGTTTCAATAAATCTGCAATATTAGGCAGAAAACGCCTTACAAAATTAATTCTTCCAATGAAAGACTGCAGCCCCTTTTTGTGATATGGTAAAGGCAGCTCCAAAATAGCTGCTACTCTCTCAGGATCCACTGTGACTCCTTGCTTAGAAACAATATACCCCAATAGTTTGCCTTCATGCACAGCAAACACACACTTTTTAGGATTGAGAGATACTCCAAACTCCCTGCAGCGTTCAAAAATCTGTCTTAGATGACTTAGGTGATCTACCGCTTTCTTTGAATAAACGGTGATGTCATCCAAATACACTAGGACAAACTGATACATAAGGTTGCTGAAAGCCATTTCCATTGCCTTTTGGAAGGTTGCACCTGCGTTAGAAAGACCGAAAGGCATCTTTCGGTAAGCCATGGTTCCCCACTTAGTTGTAAAAGCTGTTTTAAACTGGTCTTCCTCTTTGACAAGAATTTGGTTATATCCTGAATAACCATCCAACAATGAATACCTCTCTGAACAAGAAACATACTGCAAGATCTGCTCCATGGAGGGCAATGGGTGACGGTCCTTCAAGGACACCCTATTTAGATCTTTGAAATCTACACACAATCTCAACTCCCCATTCTTCTTCCTAACTGGGACAAGGTTAGACACCCAACTAGTGTGTTTAATAGGATATATAATACTACTCTCTATCAGCTTCATAACTTCTTTGTGCATAAGAGGCTCTAATTTGGGGTTAATTGGTCTCTGTTTTTGTCTGATGGGTTTGGAGTTAGGCTCTAACTCTATAGTATGATGTGCAAGGGCTGGGTCAAAACCTTTTAGATCTTCATATTTCCATGCAAATATATAACTAAATTCTTGAAATAATTCAATGTAAGACTATTTTTTAGAATCTATAACTACTTTTCCAAACTTCAAAGTCTTACCCGGTTCAATCTCCAAATCTGTATAGTGTTCTTGCTGAATCAACAGGCTGGTTTTATTCTTTTTGGCTTGATCATCTGTATTGAAAATAGATTCCAATGTAACAAGCCCTTTGGGCAACTTGTTAGACTTGAGCTGCACCACCTAATCTTCATAGTTCCCTTTTAGCCTATCTTGATTTGATGCTGCAAAAACGTCCTCTTCTAGCAGAAACTGCAAAATCTGTTCATCACTCTCAAAGACTTGCCAATTTATATTATTGTCAGGAATTGATGGCCTAACAATAATTTTAATATGCTGCTAATCACACCCCCTTTTAATATTGTTAGGAATGTCAAACTGTGCCCCTATAGAAGCCAATCTATCAGCATGTTGATTCAGCTTTCTAGGAATTGCAACAATATTGAAAGCAGAAAAATCTTCAATAACATCCCATATTCTATGTTTATATGCCTTCAGAGTATCGTTCTTAACAGAAACTAATCCTCTCACCTGATTCACCACAAGCTCACTATCACCATGAACCTTTAGAGCCTTAATACCTCTCTTTCTTGCCCATTCCAGCCCATTAATTAAGCCTTCATACTCAGTTGTATTGTTGGTGCAAGAAAAGCTAAATCTAAAGGCTGCATAGTACTCAACTCCATCAGGGGACACTAACATTGCACCTCCACCAGCACCATGCTTACTTCTAGATCCGTCAAAAAACATATTCCAGACCTCATTGTGCTGTTCAGAATCAACATCCTCCCTTTTAACCAAATTTGGCATAACTGAACCAGCCTTCTGAAACATATAGTTACCCATACCAGCGTCTAATACTAAATCACTTCCAGTGCGATGAGTACTACTTTCAGCCCATTCATCTAAAAGAATATCAGGAATTCCAGCAGTAGATGTATGTGAAACAGGAGCAGCATGATCATCTTGGTCAAAAATGACACAATTTGCATTCATCGTACTGGGTATATAAGGTTCAATGATATCCTTTGCAAGTGATTCTGACTTTATGTTTACTTTTGTTCCATACCTTGTGCGGAAAATCATGTGAGACCAATCGGATGAGAGATAACCTCCTATCTTGGCTGTAAATTCTCTTGATAAGCAAAGGCCAAAATAGGGAGGCAAATCTATTACATATATGTCTTGTGGAATAGAGAAAGTAGGGCAGGCATGCAAGGTCAGACTAGCATTTTTTATGAGGCCTATCGAGTTGATAGATGTACCATCTAACTGGACTACTCCCTTTTCTATAGGCTCATATTTTAATTCTAACTGATCAGCTACCCTTTTTGGCATTACAGAACAAGTTGCCCCACTATCAACCATACAATTATGTACCAAATTCTTTCCAATGACTAAGGAAACATAGAATGGAGGAGGTCTCACATCCTTACCTTGAACTGTGACATTTGGTTTTTTGTCCATCACTTTCACTTGATCAGCATTTGTCATGACTACCTTCTCACGATCACCAGCTGCATGTTCTTGCGTATCTTCACCACTCAGTGCTTTCTTCAACATCTCAGCTTGTCCGGGAATGGACAAAGAATCCCACATGGTCATTGATACGTTCATTCTTTTCATGCTGTCCACAATGCTGTAGGGCATAACTGGATGTACTTTCTGGTGTATCTTAGCAGCAGCCGGAATTGTTTCTTTGTGAGGCTGATTGTTGATTGGCTAAGGCTGATTTGAAGGCTTTTGTGTTATATCAGGATTTTTTGTGAATGATGGTCCTGCAGTTGTAGGTTCTTTATCTTTACCAGCTGCATGTTCTGCTTCTAGAGCCCTCTTCTTTGCTCGGGTGAGCGTTGCAATTGTTGGATCACCATTCACGCCACAAAACTCTTCACTTTGCCAGTTTAGGAATCCAGTCTCATTGGGATGCACATCTCGTTGCTGCTCAGGTACTTCAGTAGATGCATCCAGTTGTGAACTTGTGGCATTTTGAACCATCAGTGCTTGATTGATAATACCATTAGAACATGTTGCTTGATTATGCGCTTGATTACATGGAAAACACCATTCATAATCTGCTGCAAGATTATTCTGAGCTGGAACAATATCTTTTATCTGATTTGCTGCATTCATAGGCACTGTATTATGTGTCAGAAATGGCCTTTGGTTAACATTTTGTCGCTGCCCTTGATAATTTCCTTGGTATAGTTGTCTATTTTGCTGATATTGTTGATTGAACCCTTGATTTTGATAAGGCTGATTCGCTCCTTGTTGCTGCTGGTTATATTGTTGAAATGATGGCCTTGGACCTTGGTACTGCTGCTTTTTCATGCTGGTTAGCTCATTTCCCAAGGTCTGCAAAACCATTTCAATCTTTTGCTGGCTGCTTTTAATCTCTTGCAGCTCAGTTGAAGGTCCAACAATCTCTATAGTTGGAACAGTTGGTATTGCAGCAAGAGGAGGTATATGCAATGGTATATTTGGGTGAATATCTAGAAAATATGGCATAGGGGGCCTAGGAGCTATTTTTCTTGCCTGAATAAGACTATTTTCTACTCTTATAGCTATACTATAAGCTTGAGGTAATGATTGACCTCCCATGGATTGTATCATCACTGATATATCACTATTGAGACTCTTTAAGTAATACAAAAATGCGTAATCAGCAGAAGGCCTTACCGTAGCAGGTATCCTATTCCAAGTCTTTTGGAAATGGATGTTGAAATCTGTCATTTGCTCTTGAGGGGCTCTTTTAATAGTTGTCAACTGCTCTACCAAAGATAAGTGATCAGACTTGTCTTCAAAAAATGTGGTAAATTTGTCACCAAGATCATCCCATGTTGCAATAGAGCCCACTGGCAAGCTTCTGAACCATTCCAGCGCCTTCTTCTTGAAAGATGCAGCCAATAACCTTACTGCTACGTTCTCTTTTGTTACATGATGCACATTGCACAACGCTGCCACATCTCTTATATGTTCAAACGGTGTTATTTGCCCTTCTCCAGTGAATTCTGGCAATCCCTTTAATGCTGCCAAAGGAATATCATTATGCTGCACTAAATTAAGGGGACTACCCTGATTAAATGGAACAAAAGCAAAGGCTCTTGGTACAGCCATACTATGAGTCTGTGTTGATATACTTGTTGAAACTGAGCTTGCACTTGCTGGTATAGTACTCGAAAATGATGAAAAAGTACTTGTAATTGTAGTAGAAAAGCCTACACTTGCTGTACCAAAATTGCTCCTACCTTTTGGGAAGTTGAAATTCCCAGAAACAGCAATAGGTGGCTCTTCTCTGATAGTTGGTGATGCTGAGTGTCTCACAGGACGTTCACTATGCAATGATCTTCCTCTTCTGGCATATACTCTTGGAGGAGTTGTTTGCACTCTTTTGATCTTCCTTCATGTTCTCTTTAATTTTCACTGCTGTAGCTCTTTTGTGTTTTCCTGTGCTGATGGATTCAAAACTGAAATATTTATCCATGACAACAAAATCCGTTCTGTGCACTTGGTCACTTTCATGAATATGCATACCTTCAGCTTATCGTGCTATCACTTTTACTATTCTTGACGAAAGAAGCTTTCAAATGACTGTCATTGCTGTCCTCCATACTGCTGTGCATAAACTTGATCAAGAGACTGATCATTCTTAGTTCTGTGTATGAACACAATGGTGTCTTTAAGCTGAAAATAAGTACTTGATATGCATGATCATAAGTAGAAAATGACAGAAATTTCTGTATTGTTGATTCACTTGACCAAACTATAGCATGTTTATAACTGTTTTAGATATATTAACATTGTTGTTCCAGTATAACTACTTGGAAATATTTTTCACTGTTTCATTGTCTCCTTTTTTACTTCGATTTGATGCTATTTCTATAGCTATTGGCTGTTTGACATTCTGTTCTTTGTAATTCATTTGCAAAAAACTTCTATCACCATCTCTCATATTATGGATGTTGTTGTTGAATTGAACACTGCTGCTATGAGTTGCTTTTATGACAGCTTTCTTATTTAAGACTGTAGTTGATATCAATGACTCTCATGTATGATGTGAATGAGAGGTATTTACCTGATATGCCGAGCTCTACCCTTGTGGGAGCCCGTTTTACTCCACATATCTGATTTTGATCATGATGAACTTGATCCTGCACACTGAAATAAACATGTCAGCAAAATAAAAGAAGTTGAAAGCTTCCATTGAATTACATTCCTTCATTTTCTGATTTTTTTGTAGTTATCTGATGGATGCTTGATCGACTGCATGTTATATTTTTGTTGGTAGCGTAGATGTATGATAGGATTGATCCGTTATTGCTTAGAGATTATCTCTAACGTCATCTTTCATATTCCTTGCAGACGCTTTTGGAGTTGAAATGGAAGCTACAACTGAAATTAGAGCTAGAGCTGACGTCTTCAACTGTCAACGATTCGCCATTCCAGGCAATGACAAATCACCTCCTACCCTATGTTTCCGTTATTTTCAGTTGTATAGCATATAGTTATTTATGCATTCTTCCTTTGATCGTAAGAATCAGAAAAGTTACTTCCACGGCTTGTGTGGAATTTAGCATTTTTACAGAATGAATAAAAGCATTATTATGCAAATCTTTTCAATTTTCTGTTTCAGACGTTTGCACAATAAACTATGATTCACATGCAAAATGGTCTCAATGATGATTACTGAACATTCAATCAGCAAAACATGAAAATTTATGTACCTTAAAATGATGAACTTCATCTAGTTTTACTTGTTTTAACTCAGAGTGAAAAAATTAATAGGTAACGAAAGGCTTTTCAGCAATTAAAACCAATAAATCTGACTTGACCGGTATGAAGTAAAAGTGGGTAACAATAACAAGGTTGCAGAATTTCTTCATGAAATTTTTTTCACAATTAGATATGGAGTCCCAAGACAAATAGTGATTGATCAAGGAGTTCAATTCACATCAACTCTTGTTGCAACACTAGTGAATGAGTACAATATAAGGCACAGAAAGTCTACTCCTTATCACCCCAAGGCTAATGGCCAAGTTGAGGTGACCAACAAAGAAATTGAAGCCATTCTAACTAAAACAGCAGCTGTCCATAGAAAATATTGGGCAAATAGATTACCAAAATTTGTTTGGGCCTATAAGACAACCTAGAAAACAACTATAGGCTTCACACCATTTGAGTTGCTATATGGAAAGATAGCTATGATGCTAGTTGAATTTGAACACAAGACTCTACGAACTGCAGTAGATTTGGGGATGAATATTTCTAAGGCACGAAGAGAAAGAATCATGTAGCTAAATGCTTTGGATGAGATAAAAAGAGAAACCCTACAACATACAGAAGCAGTGCAGAATCAGTGCAGAATCAGAGGATCAAATGGCATGAAAATTTTATGAGGGACAAGAAATTCAAACAAGGAGATTGGGCTTTGCTCTATGATTCAAGATACTAGGACAATGTAGGAAAATTGCACACAAGGTGGCTAAGACCATACAAAGTTGCTGAGGTTTTTCCTAATGGAGTTGTTTAGCTTACTACCATTGACCCTGTCAGATTCAAATTACTTGTCAATAGTCATCACCTTAGATTATACCGCAAGCCAACTTCCAAAGAAGAGTTCCTACAACAATTCATCCAACATTTAGCACTAGAGCTTCCTACAACCGAAGGAAGTGGACCTAGTGTCCCTCCTTCTGGCTAATTAAGGTACGTACTTTTCATAACAAAGACTTTCACTTATGTGGAAGTCCATTTCTTCATCCATCCACCCATCCATTACCACTTTTTATCTCTCTTCCATCATTTCATTCCACCTCACCTCATTTCACTTCATTTATTGCTCAATTTATTCTCCAAAAAAGGTGAGTGTTACTTTATTCACAATCTTTGCAACAAATATTCCACACATTCACGTATGTGTGCATTAATTGCTATCTTTAATCATCTTTTAAGTGCTTTCATTTGACAATTGTGTGTTAGTATAGATACTCACATAAATGCCATTATTACCTGTCAATCGCCACTCCCATCTCACATGTGCGAACACATGTTCAAATTTAGGTTGGGGGGAGGGGAAAGAAAAAGATGCAAATATTTTGTGAATTTATTGCCCATGTGTTAAATCATATTAGGCTGTGTTAGAAAATTTAAAATAAGCTGATTTGAAAATTTGAAAGGATGGCTTGAATGTGTGAAGTGACAATAGTTGTAGCCGCCATTTCTTCCTATCATAATTCCCCTTTTATCACTCTTTTTCTTGCCTTTATTTCCCTATCATAATCTTGAGTTGCAAGCAAGAAGGAAAAACAAAAGAAAGGAAATTCAGTCGAGGTTGGGACTAGAAATTTAGTAGGTTGATACTAGAATTTAGCAGATACTATAGGAAAGTGCATTTGATTTTCAGATCAAATACATCACTTGTGAGGGTCACCAGTCAAACTTGCATTCTATCCACTTCAAAATTTTGAATCACATGAGGCACAAAAGGAGGATGAATGTGCCCAACATGTTGTACAATCTTCTCTCAATTATGGTGGTCGAGACCTAGAAAGGTAGGGATAATTTTGTTTCCCACCATTGCCTGATTAAATTCTTAGTTAAAAAGTCTCTGCATGATGGAATGACTTGGGAAGAATTTATAAATGTTGATCAAATTAGACTTGAGTAGTTGCAACCTAGGGTTTTACCTCAAACTCGTAGGTCTAGCAGGAGAGTAAGCACGGTTGAAGCCATTCCTAGTGCTTCAACCTCTGGTGGTGGCTCTAGCATGAATCCTCCTACAGCAAAAGAAACCATAGAAATTAGTTCCTCTAGAATAGAGAAATCAAAAAAAGGAAGCTCTTCCTCAAATTCTGATGATGACATCCCACTTGAAACCCTGATGAAAACTAGGGCACAACAGAGAGAGGTAGAAATGAGAAAAGGGAAGGTTAAGACACAACCTATAGAAAGAAAAGTGTCAAGTTCTAAGAAGAGGAAGGCTAATACTATTCATCCTACAGCTAAAGGAAAATGTGAGAGACCTCCCAAGAAATCAAGACCAGTTGGGCCTGCGATTGGTACTCCTCCACAGGAAAGCCCTAAACCTAGTGAGACCTCACATGAGGACCCTTAAGCTCCAATGGAGTAGGAGCATGTTGAAGAAGAAGAATACATATTTAAGGGAGCAACAAATATAACACTGGCCGATCTTGCTAACATTGCAAAAGAATTGGAGGAAAATCAAGACTTCCTATTGCATGAAGTCCTACAGCAATAGCCAGAACTAGAGCAGAAGTTCCTACAGCCGCATCAAGAACAAGAGTCCCTATACCAAAAGGAAGAAAAAATAGCACCCTTGCAGCCAGAGATAACTGGACAACCTAAGTCTATGCAGATAGTGCTTTATGAGGAGTTTTCATCAACAAAAAGGCTGGTAGAATTCATAATCCTCCTAGTTTCACAATACATGTAACAATTTTGAATTTATGGAAAGAGATACAAAGAAGGGAGGAAGAATGGAAAAAGGAAAAAAGGAAATTGAAGGAGGAAATTCAAAAGAAGGATGAAGAGATTGAGGATAAATATTCAAAAATTGCCACCTTGAAGCAAAGGGTGGATGATATGTCAGCTTTGGCACCAAATATTTTGGAATGTAGGACCCCTCCAAGGTTCTATTCTCTACTCCTGAAAGAGAAGTATCTCTCTTTTAAGCTATCAAGAATTTCCTCATGTTTGAATCCTTCTATTGATACCCCTATGGAATTTTTCAATGCTTATAGGATTGCCTCCCCTAAAATGTAGAATTTTCTATGTGAATATTATTTGCATAATTACACTATCACAAAAGACTGTGATTGGAATCCGTTGTTGTATATTGGGGATGTTCAATTGAGAGCATTCATGTCTTGGGTGCAAAATGAGATTAGTTGGGGACAACAACATGGTTCTTATAAGCAATTGGAGTTTGATATCCCTCTGCCTGTTAGGGATGAATCAAGCAACCCAAGGGATATTTATAGAGAATGGCATAGAATTCCGCTCAAACCAAGTTATGGAAATAGGATTATGCCTTGGATTGAGGAAGTATATAGTGAGTATGAGGTAAAGACAACAACAAAGGAGGAAATCATGAGGAGATTTTTATCACAAAGATGGAATAGTTTGACTAATGAGCTGAAATAGGCTAAACCTCATTCCATCCACAATTATGCTACAACACTAAACAGGATTGATAGGAATATTCAGATTGGGAGAACTCAGGGACGGTCTTGGCTTCCCCTAACTTTCTAGCCACCCATGCTCATGTGGCCTGTTCCAAATTTTAGATTCTACCAGTATGACATTGTTGTAGAGAGGAATAGATGGAAAAGATTTGATAGATTGGGAGGATTCTATTGAGATTTAGATTCGCACACTTCAGCCACTGATGTTGGACAACTCTTAGTTGCAAATTTTAGAGCCTTTACCAAGTAGAAGAACAACTCTTCCCCTGTTGGAGGACCAACAAAACATTAGGTTGGGGGGAGTGATGAGCCTAGTTTTTGGTCTAGTTTTGGGTAGGATCTATAGGCTATTTTTTGGCTAATGTCATGAAATTTGATGATTAAATTTTGGTATTTGCATAATGTTTCCCTCAAACCATTGACATTTGACATTATCCTATCTTTGCAAGCTTTAATGACATTTGGCATATTATGTGGGTTACCTATATTAATTTTGCATGTGATTAATGAATGATTCTTAGAGTGGCTATAGATGTGCAGTTATTATGCGTACTGACCTTGACATGCAGATTTAATATGCCAAGTTGACGAAGACACCGCCAGCTGGGCATGCACCATAATGACCAGTTGAGGAATCACTCCAAGTCAAAGGCAACCAACGGTAAAAGATTCTTCATGCAACTGAATGTAACTTCCTTGTAGTGTACCTTAATGATTGAGCATGCATAGGTGTTACTGTTGTGTTGAGTCTGTGTCTAACCTGCATGTTTGGCTAGATTCCATCCATGCGTAACCACCATCGATCCACTTTCCCCTATTTTCCCTAAAGGGCATCCTCTTAGTCATGGAGTTGAATACCTTGTTTAGCTGTAGTATAAATAATGATTTGATGCTCCTTCTTCATAAGGTTGCATGATTTGATATTGTGCTCTCATTCTCCAGTTTCAGTGATACAAATACATTACTCTTTTTGTATGCATGATTTACAGTGAAAAAAATAAAGTTATGAGTTTGAGCATTTGATTTCTCATTAGTTTAGAGGATAGTTATCCAAGGGGCCCACTTGGGGAGTAATTTGTCTTCTTCGTTTAGCATTAGTTTAGTATTACTTGTTGTTTAGTACTTAGTTAGAAATCTGGCACTGGTTGTTCCTGCAACCACTAGAAGTCCATTCTGTGTATGTTCCTGTAGACAGAGTAGTTTCTTGTTTGTTGCTCAGATTTTTATTCCTATTATGCATTTCAGCTTACCATAGTTGTTGATTGATATTCAACATTTGTCTCTTTCCCTTTCAAGCAATTTACTTCCAGTATTGTGTGTTTCTTAGTTGTAGAATAAAAATGGCTACTTAAGAGTTCCTAGTGCACATATTGTATTGGCCCATTTCAAGTTCACATCCCTAAGTTGACAAGTTAAATTCACCTTCATGATAATTGAGATAGTTATTCAGGTTAGATGTCCAATCTCTGAGTCATGGCTATAAAGGCTTAGTTATTCAAATCATTGTAGGAGGCCAACACCAGATATAAAACATATGATGCCAAGGTTCCAAAATTGTTAGATACTACATGGCCTAGTAAGGAAGAGTACAATGCATGGCTCAAAAAATTTACAAATTAAGCCTATAATATAACAATGTTCAATTATTGTCCCCTCCTCCATTTAAATGCGTTGGTGATAGCTGGCAGATGTAGATGTTGTTTCACCTTTTCTCTATTTCCTATGATTTTATTCTTTTTTGTCCTCCAACTTTGGAGAGCACATTGAAAGTGTTTTGTGCTTGTGGAAAGGGTATCTTCATCAATTGGGAATCTTTTTGAAAGGCGGGAAGTATCTTCATTGAAAAATAGAAAATGACTTTTTTCTTACATGAATACTCCCCCTCAGCTTCAACAAATATAACAGTTTTGAAAATGTAACTGAAGGTCAAATGAAAATGTGACGTGTTAATTAGCCTAAAGATTGTTTACTCCCTTGTTTTTATAAAAGGGAATTTAGGGATAATTGCATTGGTTATTAGTAAATTGATCTTAGAGAATTTTTGTAACCAGGTCTAGATAATAGAATTCTGAATCTATTCTAGGTTTTATGAGGTTTTGAGTCTTGTAATGGTGAATGTGATAATAGTGCAGTCATATTTTGAAATACAAATGGAAAATATTCAAGGCCAACATTCTCCATTGTATATTTTGTATAGGTTATGAATATAAAGCTATCAAAGATTACTTATATTCATCTTCTTTCCTTTCCTTGAATGTTTATTCATTGTTAATACACTTGTTCAAAGAATGAGTTAATTTTTTTTTAACATGAATAAAGGTTTATGTGAATGTATGTATAGATAATTAAATATTGTTGGTTAAGTTTCTAGTATCAATGGTGTAAGAAATCACTGATAAGATTTGTTATAATAGGAATAATGTTGTTAGATATTTTCAATTATGTGATTTAGAATCCTCCACCTTGGGATGAGGCACTGGTCATGTTATGTTACAGTTCCCTAGAACTTTCTTAGCAACTACATTCAAAATCAATTTTAATCTCCATTTTCTCTATGAATGTATGTCGACCTAAATTTATAATACTTTCTCATGCTTCAATGTGAGGTAACTATAAGGATTAACCAAATCTTTAAGGTTTCTACTTGTTAAGCAATTAAAGGAGAATATATCTGTTAAATTTACAATGTATATGATAGTTGGCACAAGAGTATTTGAAAATACATTGTAGGGATCACCTTCCCGGGTTTTGCAGAGCCCAAAGTGCAAAGGGAAAGCCTAGCAAGCTTTCACATGTTTGTTGGCCAATCCCTCATAATTATTGACAATTGAATTTGGAACATTCATAGATAACTGGTGAGACAAGCTTAGTTCATTAAAAATAACCAACATGGACCAAACCATCTTGCAAGAAATTATTCCTCAACAAATCAAAAACCTATTAGAACTAATCAAAATGGTCAACTGCAACCAAAATCTTCACATAAGTTACAATGTTGAAACCAATTACAACACTACAACACATCGTTATTTACCTTTTCTTGTTCCTCATGCTCATGTTTCCAACTTCTAGCAATCTCCCCAAAACTTTCAACGATTTTCCTATCAGGAAATTCTTTGCATGCTCTTACAACACCCTTTTTTTGGCTTTCCCCTACATAGTGTTTTAATTAAGGTTACCCAACAAACAACATAATTTTCTTTTCTTGTAATCATTATCTTTAGCATGAAACTATTGCAAGTATGAGAAGTTGGTGTTTTCATTTATGTCAAGAATTCTTTTTTTCATTAATGTCTATTGAGATTGTTGCAAGAGTGTGAGTAGTTGATGCTTTGATTAATCACATTATGTCTTCATTAGTAAAGCTACAACTATCAAACTCTAATGTTTCATTGATAAGCTTCTGTCTATGGATATGCAAGTGTTGAAGATGATGGGGATGTTTCTCTGGTGCTTGGCTTCCAAGTGCTTTAGAGAAAAATTGATAAAAAGAGGAAACAATGCACTACATTTCTTCTAGGTTGAAGATCTACTTGTGTGATTCATATATGTTGGTGATAGGTGTTAAGATGTGTTTTATTCAAGAGTTGGTGTGCTATATTTTCGTACAAAAGAAGTTATGTTCACCAGTGTGTGACTATGCATTGCAGAGGTGTTTGGGAGAATTTTTTCTACTTCATGTTTCTCTACAGTTGTGTTTCAGGTCTTGTAATTTGAAGGAGTGTTTATGGTGTTGGTACATTTTTTCATTCAAGATGGCTTGAGGTTTGATGCTTTGAAAGTCAAATTTTCAAGTAATAGTGTATGACCTAGAGTTTTCTAAGTGTATTAGGTGTGTACATTCTTCAAGTGAAAATTGTTATGAAGGAGTTCATCAAATTTCAAGGTGTTTGAAGAATATTCTAGATTATTTTTAAGCATGATCTATAGTTCACAAGTTGTCCTTGGGTATGAGGAAGCATGTACTTAAATTTTTAATGGTGTTTATATGGGTAACAACTGACCTGGTGTTTATACTACATGTGATAGATAATTATTATTTATGGAAGCATGTGGTTGAGTGGTGTTGTTGATTTGGGTCCCAATTAAGGTTTTATATGGTATGCATTCACTTCTATCTACCATGGAAGTGTTTTAAAACTGACCTAATTTGAATTTGCACATTTGAGGTGCATAGCAGACCTTGGAGAGGGTTTCAAGGTCGGTATGATTATCAGTTGAGTTGTTGAAGGATGTTAAGATAGATGTGAGTGATGTGAAGTAAGGATTTGTAGAGTGTGAAATTGAGTAATGCAGTGTGAGCTTTCATATGCTAGTTTATTGGATAAAATGAGTAGAAGGTGGCTACAATTCTTCAATTAGATTGTGAAGGTGTTGAAGTCATTATGGTGGATTCTCTATTGCATTGAGCTGATTTTCTTTGTGTAACATTCCTTCTCTATCTTCTTTTCTATTATGGTAGTGATCTTTTCTTCTTTGGGTAGTGAGTCCTCTAACAATGAGCCCTATTATATTTTGTGTTGATATTAATTATATTGTGAGCTAATCCTCACTATGGTTTCTCCCTTCTTTGGTTTTCCCTTATAAATCTGGTGTTCTCTTGTGTATGGTGTTAAGTTTTTTTTAGTTTTTGTTATTTACTTTTCATGCTAATTCATCATAATAGATTAATGGTTTAATGAATGAATGTTGATTTGAATGTTAATGAGGGTTTTAAATTTTTAAGGTACAACTGATTAACCCCCCCAACCTCTCAGTTGTCTTGTGCATTCAACAATTGGTATTAGAGAAAGGTTCCTTAAAGAAAAGCTTAATTGCTTAAGGTAGATCTAGGATGGTGTACAAGAATACGATCTCTATATTTGATGGAACGAACTATGCATTCTAGAAAACAAGGATGGAAGGCTTTCTAGATAATCTAGGATATGATGTCTGGAAATTAGTTCAAAATGGATATACTATGCCTACAAATGGTGCAAGCACTAAAGTTGAACTCAAGGCCTATGGAAGTAATAGTAAAGCAAGGTATGCTCTCTTGAGTATTCTTACAAATTTTGAATTAGTGAAGGTTATGAATCTAATAACTAGTAAAGCAATTTGGGAAAAGTTGAAAAGTATTTATGAAGGAGATGATATGGTCAAAAAAGCTAAGATGTAGAACTTAAAGATCACATTTGAGAACTTGTAGATGTCAGAAGCTGAAAACATTACAAGCTATATACAAAGGGTAGATGAAGTGGTCAACTCCATCAGAGGTCTTGGTGGAAAAGTCAAAGAACCAAAAGTGGTAAAGAAAATCCTTAGAACCCTTCGTAAAGCTTATAGTCATAAATTTGTTGCTATTGAGGAATCTCAAAATCTAGATAAGTATTATAGAGATCAATTGTATGGCTCTTTAACTTCATTTGAAATGAGAAAATTTGGTACTAACATTGGTGCAAAAGTTGAGACTACTTTTAAGGTTGTAAAAATAGAAAAAATTGAAGAGCCAGATAAGGAAGATCTTGATGATGTGGAAGCTAACTTTGTGAGAAGAATAAGAAGAGCTACTGG
>VDFB02168195.1:0-30991 GCA_007258455.2 Sequoia sempervirens
CAAATATATAGAATCCCTAGAAAACCCGTCAGCCAAGCAAGAGCTAGCAGCATTAACTAGGCACCACCGACTAGCCAAGAGAAAGTCAAAATGGAACAAAGGAATGCATTAAATGCGTGAACAACACCCAGGTCGGCCTGGGATTCCCAATGTAGCTCAAACCAATGCAAGGCACGATAATGGGGAAGCACAAATCCCGGAGTAGTTGGGCATTAACTGCCCTCCCCTTTGTCTCTATTATGATCCGGCCCTTCATGAACTCTCTGAAATGTCCCATCCAAGTCAGCCATTGGTGGCAAAGGAAAAACCCTAAGTTGATTCTCAATGGACACAATCTCTTCTCTTGACCGCTCGACCAACCTATCCCAATCTACCTTATATGTCATATGCTTATCAATAATTGTGAGGTACATGGCTGCATCATCCAACTGGTGCTCAGAAACATAACCATCATCAAGTGGCACATAAACATCATGCCACCACTCTCTCAACTATTCTAGACTCAAGTACTTGGGCGTGATCTTCCTTCTTCCTGTCATAATTTCAAAGAAAGCAATGGAACCATTGTAAACCCTAGTTAGGGTGTTGGCAATCTGCTTCCTTTGTTTGTAAATCTTTTTCAACACTTTCTGCCTGATTTGCAATGCTTCAAACCACTCCCATGGTTCGGCAGCTCTAGAGGAAGGAAGAATTCCATCACTCACTAATTTATCTTTGGTGCATTCCATGATGGTTTTGGTTTTCTATAGAAGGAGGTTTATGTCTTCCTTATCTTGCGCCAACACTTGCTTCAACCACTCAGTTGCCCTTGTAGCATCCTTCCCTATTGACAGAATCTCCTTAATAGCTTCATCACCCTTTATTTGCACCCCTTTCAACCAACTCGTAGTGGCAAGGGTGGAATCCTTCATCTTTTCTAGCTCGGTGATGGTCTCTTGAGGTAGAGGATTTGTAGCAGAGGAAGAAGGGTTAATGGATTGTAGGGGTTTCATTAATTCCTCCAACCATTTCCTGAGATTTTCATTCTCTTTCTTTAGTTCCTGCTTGGTCTTCATTTCCTTCCTCAATCTACTCACAATAACTGCACTAGAATCCTAGTAATCCTCAATATCCTGCTCAACGGATGTAGGCCCAAGATTGAAAGTCTAAATATTGTAGTCCTTTCCGACCACATCATCTTTGTTTTTATCCAGAGCAGAGGTGGAATGTGAACAACTCGAACATGAGCTTTATCTCTTTCAATCCTTGAAATCACCCTAGCCTTCTTTTTACCTTTCACTTTTCCAATTTTAGCTAGGAGCTCATCCCAATTTGGTGGACTATCTTCCATAACAACTTGTTTTCTCTTTATCTCTTTGTCGAGCCAACTAGGGATAGTGGACTCCAATTGCACCTGGCCCTGCCCCATTTCTTCTTGTTGATCTTTTGCTATCTCCTCTCCCAAATTATGTTTATCAGAAGTCCCATTTGTCTTGCTTTCCCTCTCCTTAGCATGCTCTTCTTCATATATAGGCGAGGGGGGCCTTCACGATTTCCTCTTCTCGTGGAGGGACCTCTTCAGCTCTGACAGGGGAATCTGCATATGCCACCATAGGGGACTGCATTATCTTTTCAATTTCTGCCTCTGCACTATGGAGATCACCCTCATGAAACTCTTCCCCTTTAGTATCCGGATGATCTTCTACATCCTCTAACTCACTAGGCTTGCCTTGAGCTTCATGAGATGGAGGCATATCATCATGTTGCACGCCATGAGAAACCACCAAAGGAAGGTCAGCCTTAGGTGCACTATTCCTAGGAGAAGGAGTCCTAGACCTCCTTGTATACACTTTGGACTTCTCCCTTGAACTTTCAATGTTTACCACCAGTGGGGAAACTTCTTCTGCTACCCTAGAGCTTGCTTTCTCTGATAATTTGACAATTCTCTTCCTTTTGGGTATAGGATTATCAGCCTCAGGACTCTGCTCGAACTTCTTAGTCCTTGTCCTCTTCTTGGCCTTTGGCTTTCTCTATTTTGATGCCTCTTGGACCTCCACTTCTTGAACACCTTTGATTTTGATTTTAAAAGGAGAATCCAACTTACCCTTGCCTTTAGGATCCTGCTCGGTAGATTCTTCAGAGGTGGAGTGGGGATCCAAATATCCCATCAGAGCATAGGTGCACTATACATCATTATTCTCCAACTCCCATAGCTTATGCTTTAGCTACATCCTAGTAAATTTGAGAACTGGATCCACTAGTTGTTTCAATTCTGTCTTTTCCTCCTCTAACCAATCCACATCACCAATTGGTCTATCCTTTATGGTCTCATAAGCATGATCCTGGATCAAGTTCCCATCATCCTCCAATTGATTGGGAACTACATTTACATTATAAAAATGGACAACATCCATTGGAAGCCAGGAGAATTTCCTCTTTCTAACCTCATACTCATCACTACAGTTGGCCCAATAGTCCTCTAGATTCACCTTGTGGCAATACTCTTTGATGGCCTTCTTTTGGGACTCTCCTATAATATCAAACCTTGATCTCCTTGAATGAAGAGACAGACCGAGGGCATTCAATTCTTCCTCTGAAGCCTGGGCGGAACCAATGGAAGGACAAACCTCTCTAGTGCCAATCCTTAGGGGAAAATCTCCACCAAATCCTGTCTTGTGTTTTTCCTTCTTGACGATAGCATCAAAGTCACAAATCTGTCTAGTTACTTCCAACAATATAATGTGATTAGTGGGAGACCTTGGAAGTCTATATGGAGCCCTCTAGCAGCCATCAATCCGGATGTAGGAGAAAGTTGGGATCCATATTTCTTGATGAGTTCCTTAGCTTGATCTAAAATCCTAACATGCTTTGCTTCGTAAAGCATTCTGGTGATATACATGATAAATGCATCATTTTCCCTCCTATAGTTTGAACCTCCCAAGTGCAACTGAGGGAAAAATTCATAAATAATATCTTGTCTGAAAATTCCCTTTGTATCCAATCCTCTGTAGGGATGGAATCTTGCAAGTTCATAGACCAGATATGAAGTCATTGTGAAAGTCTTGGTCTACAACACATTGGATAATTGTTCATGGAGTACTCCACTGATGACCCCTGCCCAATGGTAATTAATATTTTCCTATTCCATCCTTACAATCACATGGCACATCCAATTCTCAAACGTACCCGCATTCTTCAATCCAACCACCCTACTGAGAAGGGTGATGGCATCATAATATTCCTTCTTGAACTTTATTCTGAATAGCTGCTTGAGTAACTTGGAGTAGTGAGACTTGGGCTTCTCTAGCCAGGAATTGATAAGTTGTTGTGACTTCACAGTCTGTTCATCGTAGAACTCTTTAGCTACCTCAATGGTGAATCCCACCACATGAGACCGGTCTGGCATATCAAAGGTTTGGACAATGGAGACCGGGTTGAGATTTACCACAACTCTCCCCTGAGGACTGATTATTCTTTGTGTATCTTGATCATAGTGCCTGGCGCACTCAAGGACCAACTCATAACACTGCACCCTAGAAGGGAAACCAGCAACATGGGACAAGCCTGATTCCATCATCCTTCTAGCCACCAAAGGAAGGTCCTCTACAACCATTCTTCCTTTAAATTCTTCATAATTCCATGATCCGATATTTGTATCTGTTACCTCCAACCAAACAAAAGTGATCTTACTCTTAGGGACCTTGCTCTTAATGTCCATTTTGATCCTCTTCACATCAAACATTGAGGACCCGACTGCTACCTTGCTAGATTCAGCCTACACTCAACATGGGAATCATAGTAAAAACCACAAGAAAGGGAAGGTTAATTCATCAATACATCATTAGAATGAATCTCATATAGCCAGAGTGTTATTAAATCTCATATGGGATGATCACAACAAATTTTGGGTTTCCAGACCATCTGCAGAATCTAAGCCAGAGAGGAATTTCAGGAAATTCCAGACCGATTGAATTCCAACAGAATAACTAGGAAACACCTACTTAACCATTAAACTTGATCATTTTTCATCAATAAACCACATGGGAAATCCAAATATAGCATGAAATAACCATTGAATGCATCAAAAATCACTAACAAATCCAACTGTCCCACGTCCCTTTGTACTTCATCAACTTTTGGGAAAATCCATGAGGGATGGATTCTCGTGAAGAACAAGCCAAATAGGAAACTTCGGAGAATCAGGGAGACACCGGATTTCAGAGAAATCTAGACTAGGTGAAAATTTGCAGATAAGGCAAAACTCTGAACCAATTGATGCAAAGGCAAGTACTTCGACCAAACAACTTCTATTCAGGATGAGGTCACGCCGAGTGGGGCACGTCTTGCTGACCGGCGATGAGGAAATTCATGTCGATGAGAGGCTTTCTCTTCAGGGTAAAGTCACAGTGAATCCCCCTTGTCTCACCGACCATCAGAATTTAAGCAATCACTTCGACTAGACTAAAGTTTATCTAAATGATGTCTTAGCGAACTTACTTGGTCTCACCGACTAGCGATAGAACATGAGAGACCTTTGGTGTGAGAAAGATACTGTCACAACGAATGAATATGAACTTAGGAGGGCTTTCAGTATAACGTCTTGCCGATGAAGGGGAGTCTCATTGAAGCAAATGGATGTCTCAGTGTTAAGTTTTGAGTTCGGCTCGAGGTCCCAGCGACTACATAAGGTTTCACCGACAGATAGAGTCTCATCGGTATAACTTCTGGCCGACAACATGTGGTCTCCCTGAAGAGGATCCAAGCTCACCAAGAAAATAAGGCCTCGCCATGAAGTCTTGGCGACCGTTAGGAGTCTCGCCGAAAGCGAAGGTCTCGGCAAGAGTAGTGAGCTCGCCGAAAGGTCTCTCCGAACAGACAGAGTCTTCCCGACTTCAAAGGGCATTCGACGAGAATAGAATATGTTCGGTGAAAGGTCTCACTAATGAAGGTGAGGTCTAAGTGATAGAAAGGAAGATCGGTAAGACGAAAGGAGCCCGCTATGACCTCCTGGCAACTAGGGCATGTCTTGCTGATAGAAAGACTTTTCGGCGTAAGAATTACATTATCCCAATGATCAAGTATGGACCTAAGAAGGTTCTTGGCAAAATGTAGGATGAACGTTATGACATCTCCCTGACTTTGAAGGGTCCCAACATAGGCAATTTGGAAGGGACGGATTATCCCAGATGGATGAAAAATACCACATTGCGACTCAAAGTCATGACTTAACCCAAACACCGAATCAATCATGAATTTCAAACATTTAAAATCAGGGTAAGTTAGGGATGAACCTCCTATATATTTTCTCAACATTCTAAGCCAACCCAGGAGCATACTCAAGACAAATGACGATGCCCTAGGTTAAAACCCCATACATCTGCCATTAAAGCACAGGAGAACTTAGACTTAAAACTTTTTGACCGCTCTGAAAATGCCACTAGGGACAACTCACGACTTCCAAAGCATGACTTCTCATAATGTGAATAAACAGATGAACTCAGGACTTGCTTGGAAAGCCATAAATCAAACAATTACCACGCAACCCTAGTCACGAGAACATCCAAATAATATAGAAAATCAAACCCAAATAAGGATTTATAACTTCAATGCGCTATCTACAATCATCAATTCAAAGCAAAGCAACTGAAACATACCATTATAAGGCGGGAATCACTCTCAGAATTAGAAAAAGTGAGCAGAAAAGTGTCCACAAAGAACAAGGGCACGAATGTGCAAGTAAACGCCACCAAATTGATCAATTCAAAGCCAAATGCCCCAAAATCCCAACCAATCACTTGCAAGAAAGCACTTCTCAGATCACCAATGGCAAATAATAAACAAGATGGCATAAAATATCCCAGAAATCAAGTTAAATGCATCCTTCAAAGCACGCACGAAGCCATTAATGCAATCAACAGGATAGTCAGAAAACCCGGGAAGCTGATGAGAGGACAGAATCTGGGAAAATCCGGCCCACGCGGAAATCCACGAATATCGAAAATCCTCAAACAACAGGGTCCAACCGGAGTCCAAGCAGGATCTGGGAAAATCCGACCAAGGCAGAAAATCCTGAATCTGGGTAAAAACCCGAATCTCATCCAGAACTTAGGATTTTCAATGAATAACCTGGGGAAACACTTAGGCAATCAAAATAAACATTTAAGCACATGCCTAAATAAGACAAAACCTCATAAAGAAAGGGCCAAGAAACCAAAACCGAAGCGAAAGAGGGTCCTTTCCCTCAGTGGGGTGTGTGTGAAAAACTACACAACAGGCCACACACACACATGGATACAGTAGCTATCGTAAGACACCCCCCAAAGCCAAGGTTCACTGTCGGACTACCCCCAGAGTTAAGATGGTGTGAACACTAGGTAGAGAGACAGGAACTATAGGATCTAGATTTTGACAGGTGCAGAGTGGATGGGTAGTATATAGAGATAGAGGCTACATATTCTTTAGCACAGATTGGATAGAGATTATTTCATTCATTGATTCATTTATTCTTTATTCTTTATTCATTCAGGAGATGTGGTTTATGTACTTGATTAGAGCTTTGTACTTTTATGTTATTTGATGGATTTTGATGGACTTTATGATGGACTTGTTATGATATTATAGACTTTGGTAGACATTTATGATATTTTATGATGGATTATGATGGACATATGATGGACACTTTATATTTTTTGAGATTTATATGATATATGATTGACATTGCTAACACTATGTGATTATTATGGGATGTCGTGGATGTTTATTATGCTCATGTGATCATGATGGTTATGATGTATTCATGGGATGATGATGATTTATGCTTATGTCTATGCAGATGATATGGATTATATGCATTATGTCTAACACTTTGTGATGCAATATGTGATGGATGATTTATGATTTTATGATGTATGTTATGGATGTGGTGCTAATGATATGTGATACAGGTGGAAATGCAATTGTGATTTATTATGTATGTATGTATGTAAGATATGATATGATATGGATTATGGATAGATGATGTACAATGCATGTATGATATTGGGATGAAAATATGTAATGGATGAAAATATATGATGTATTCATATGTGATCGTATCATGGATAAATGTAATGTAATGCAATACATGTGGTGAAGTGAACTAATATGTTTAGAATAATAACTCTAAACAACCTAAAATGATAATGCAATGAAAGGATAAGGAAATGGAATGAACTTAAGATGCTTAAAATAACCAATCTAAGTTAATCTAAACAACTTAAAATTGATATGAAAATGATAATGTAAATGCGATGATCAAATGAAATGACTTTAAGATGCTTAGAATAACCAATCTACATTAATCTAAACAACTTAAGATGATAATTAAAATGATAATGCAATGGATGTGATAATGAAATGAAATGAACTTAAGATGATTAGACTAACAGATCTATATTAATCTAAAAAACTTAAGATGATTATGAAAATGATAATGCAATGGATGTGATAATGAAATGAAATGAACTTAAGATGCTTAGACTAACAGATCTATATTAATCTAAACAACTTAAGATGGTTATGAAAATGTTAATGCAATGGATGTGATAATGAAATTAAATGAACTTAAGATGCTTAGACTAATAGATCTATATTAATCTAAACAACTTAAGATGATTATGAAAATGGTAATGCAATGGATGTGATAATGAAATGAAATGAACTTAAGATGCTTAGACTAACAAATATATATTAATCTAAATAAATTAAGATGATTATGAAAATGATAATGCAATGGATGTGATAATGAAATGAAATGAACTTAAGATGCTTAGACTAATAGATCTATATTAATCTAAACAACTTAAGATAATTATGAAAATGATAATGCAATGGACTTATAACGCAAATGCAACTAGGTGAACAATGATAGGTGTGGCAATGCATCACATAGCAAGATGAATGATGATGGGTGTGAGAGTGCACTTGTCAAGACTATAGGAATCTTGTTAGGAAGAATGGGTGGACGGAGGACATTTTCACAACCAAAATCACTAACCATAGGCTAGGATAAGAATAGGATGGGGGAAATGCAATACGATGGGATGATAGATGAAATGCAAACCTGATGCCATTTTTCCATATTAGGAGCACTAATTTTTACTATAGCATAGGACACAATATGTCAAGGTATGAAGAACCAAGGTTGATTAGTATCCACTACAAAGGACAAACACAGCAAACAAGGAGGATATCCCAACACCCCAAAGCTGCAGGGGCTTCGGTCAAGCCAAGTGTTGGAATAACCACAAACACAAAGGATTCCCCAACATAGCACAAGAACCTAGATATTTTGGTGGGTACTACATGGGACAACCAAGAAGACAAGAACAAACAAAATATCAAGATATGCCCCTATTTCTACTTGTTAAAGTGCACCATGATATGATGGATCGTGGTGACCCTGACAGAGTATAATAGGAAGCTTAGATGATAAACAAAATTTTGAAAGAATCAAAAGATCACAATAGATTTCAAATTTCATTTTCCATAGGATCAAAAGGTGGATGGGACTGATGCGGTATGATTTAGGGAGGATACATCCTATTAAGACCAAAAGATGGGGGATAGATTGGGTGATCGACATGACTCAGGATGTTCGAAACTGATTGAACCTCATGATACTAGCGACCTTTTTTGTTAAGCATCGGTTGGATAAGGAAATATTTGATGACATAGCATGACAAAGAGAACAACAGTGACCTTGATGGATGACAAAGACTGGACAGACAAATGCATCGTGGGCTGATCAAATGATTAGCCTTGCCTACGTGAAAGCATAAGGGCAACGTAGTTCGACAAAATGGATGAAAGATGAGATGGGACCTAATGATGACCAACAAGATGAAAGATCCTAGATGAGGACACAAGACCAACAGATGACAACAATGTATAGATGAAAATCTCATATGCAGGATAAAAGCTTAGGATTTTGGAGTCAATTTGGATCGTCCAATGCTCAATAAAAATATACCAAGCGACAAATAAATGGGATGTTGATGGGGGGATGGATATGATATGATGTAAGGATAGGATATGAGGATAGGATGGATGGAAGCATAAAGTAACTATGGAACAAGGTAAATAATAATTAATCCCTCTATGAATGGAACATGTTACCAGGTTTTCACCAAATGTACTTATCCAAGGTTCCAACAAGGGTGGTTTTCACTATAGGATGGATTATTTCTCTTTACTATTTTTGGATTTTTTTTTACTTCTTTTTTTGTATTTTTCTAGATTTTTTACTTTTTTGCATTTTTCTAGGTAGGGTAACCCAGCTGACTTAGGTGTAAAACCGCTTTAGATGCATGATGTTGATAGGATCCTCCAAGGGTTCCCCCTTAGGTGTTGCAAGCCTATATGCCCCAGAACTGTATTTCACTGTGACAACATATGGACCCAACCAATTTGGTTCAAACTTTCATTTCTTTTCTTGATCCTGCTAAGTGCATTGATTCTCCTTTAAGACTAGATCACCAATGTTGAATTGAAGAGGATGAACCTTCTTGTTGTAGTTTCTCCTAAGATGATGTTGATATGATTGAAGGTGATTATAGGCCTTGATGTGTTTTTCATCCAAGAGTTCAAGCTGATTCAAGTGTGCGACCCAAGTATCTTCATCACTGATGAGATTCTTTAGAGAGATTCAAAGTAATGGGAACTTGACTTCAATCAGCAAGATTGTGCCAGTGCCATAAATGAGGGAGTATGGAGTGGCGCCAGTGTGAGTGCAGATGGATGTACAATAGGCCCAAAGGGAAGGATTGAGATGGAGGTGTCAATCTCGACCAGTATTATTGACCACCTTTTTGAGGATTTTGATGAGGCTCTTGTTGGTTGCCTCCACTTGACCATTACCTTATGGGTAATAGGTTGTGGACCAACGATGTTGGATATGGTATGTCTCACAAAGGTGCTTCATAAACTAATTTTTGAAGGGGTATGTATCACAAAGATGCTTCATAAACTAATTTTTGAAGGGCTTACAATTGTCGGTGATGATGGTGGAAGGGATTCCATATCTACAAAGAATATGGAAAAGGATGAATTTGGATTTCTGAATAGATGTGATTTGAGAGAGTGGAATTGCTTCCACCCACTTGGTAAAGTATTCAATGGTTGTTTTGATGAAGGTATGGCCATTAGAGGATGGAGGGTAAATCTTGTTGATCAAGTCAAAACCCCATTGAAAAAAAGGCCATGGTGCTATGATGGGCTACAAGTCTTATGTAGAAGCATGGATTAAATCTACATGTTGTTGATAGGGTAGACATTTCTTCCCAAACTCACAAGAATCATGCTCCAGAGTAGGCCAATAATATCCAGCTCTGAGAATCCTTTTTTCTAAGGCCATGCCATTAGAATGGGACCCATAGACACCACTATATACTTCATTTAATGCAATGCAGGATTTTTATTTATTGAGACACCTAAGTAGAGTTCCATCATACCCTCTTTGATAAAGTGTATCTCCTACAATGGTATAGCGGGAAGTACATTGGATAAAATCTTTGCGTTGATTGTGGGTGAGGTCAAATGGTTAGATATTTTCATGAAGGAAAGCATAAATGTCATGATACCAAGGTGAATCGGGACCCACAATGTCACACACCATCTCATTGTTGGGAACATCATATGTTGGGATTAGGAGTTTCTCGAAAAGAAACTCACATTCTGTTCGATCTTTGGGCATGTCAATGAGGGAACCAATTATAGCCATTGCATATGTTTCCTTTTTCTAGACTATGGGAATCTGCTCAAATTGGATGTAGGTGAAATACCTCTTAAATTCTTCCACCATGCATTTATAAGGAAAAATCTTATCATCTTTTGTCTGAAACTCATCATTGACTTGTTTGATAATGAGTTGTGAATCGCCAAAGACACGAAGGTGATTGATATTCCATCGGATGGCAATTCTAAGGCTAGTGATTAAAGCTTCATACTTAGCAATATTGTTGGTGCACAGGAATGCCAACCTGAATTACTTTGGGATATAATCACCTTGAGGAGTGAAAAATAGAATAGCTTCACTAGCTCCATTATGTGTATATGACCCATCAAAGTAGAGAATCCATGTATCTATTTCTATAACTGTAAGGACCCCTTCATCAGGAAACTCGGCTACTAGTGGATATGCGTCCACCAAAGGCAGATCGGCCAACTGATCTGCTATCACCTATCCCTTGATTTCTTTTCGATCCAAATACTCTATATCAAAATTGATCAATAACAACCCACTTGGTCATGTGGCTAGTTAAAGACATTCTTGATAATAAATATTTGAGTGGGTCCACTTTTGATATGAGCTTGATAGGGTGGTTGAGCATGTAGTGGTGTAGCTTTTGTGAACTGAAGACAACTACAAAAAAAGATTTTTCCATAGGTGAATAATTGAGCTCATAACCCACAAGTGTTCAGCTGATGTAATAGATTGCATGTTCTTTAGAGAATTCATCATATTGTGCTAGTAATGCCCCCAGTGTAACTGACATAGCTAAGATGTATAACAAGAGTGGTGATGGGAAAGGTCATTGATGTCACAAATTGCCTCATTTAATCAATTATATATTGCATTGGGTGTGTCTCAGAGCTATTTGCAATAAGGATGGTTGTCACAGATTTTTGGGGGGTTTTGCACTGTAAACAGTGACTTCAGATATCGATTTAGCTCCTTCAAGAGCTCTCAGGAGCTGAACTGCAGCAACTAATTCCTAAGGATTAATTCTATCTTATTTACTAAACTAAAATTTTGTTGACTTAGTTCTAACTTCATTGGACTTGGTTGGGAATGATTCATAGAGAAGACTAAAATCTACTTTAATTCTTAATTTCAAATACGAAACCTAAATTAATTCTAATTTACTTTAAAAGAAATCTATCTTTAAGATTTGCTAGAAATGAAATACTATTTTAAGAACATAAATGAATCGTAAGTAAATAACAATTAATCTAGAAAATATAAATGATGATTGATCTAGAAAGAATAAACAATAACTTCCATGAGCATATTTTCAACAACCTTCAATTCCATCTTTTCATAAGTTCCCACCATTGCTTCTAATTAAACTCAACAAATAATTACCAAACATAAGTATTTTGAACAACATCTAAATTTGATTAACCTAATAAACCTTATAATGATTCTAACAACTTAACCTAACCATGATAAACTAAAATTGATTCAAACAAAGTAGCTATCTAGATTTATCATTCAAAAGCTGAAAATGATTTAATAACTTATCATTCCATAATTAACATCTAACATTTCATATTTAATATCAATAAACAGAAATAACATAACTCAGTAAAATACCAACACAAGATCAATCCCAAAGGTTGAGCGGGCCCTACTCTTCCTCAGGTAAGATCTCTTAACACAAAGCTTTGAGTTAACTTGTTCTTTTCATTCAAATTGATCAAAATGGAACACAGAACAAAATATTGCCATCACTTACAAAATTCTAATTGAAAATTATCTAACTCCTATCTAAAACTAAAACATGGATATTTATAAACATATCCTTATTGAATTACAACATGGCAATTAACTACCAAGGTTCAAGGTGCCTAACTAAAGATCAAAACTAAACTAAAGCAAAACTAAAATAGGACTAAAGTAGGACATAGAGAAATATGCTAGATTGGCATTGGAAGTAGAAATTCCATAACAGACTACAAAGAAGCCAATTTGGAATTGAGTGATTTATCATCTAGTAGGGCCCATCAATGGTGTGATAATTTCCCTTGATTAAATAGATATTTTAACCACATCATCAATCTTTAAAATACCCTATTCAAAACCCTTAACAAAAGGATAGCATTTTATGGTAGTAAAAGATCAACGCAGCATAATTATCTCATTAATATCACCATAAAGTAACGCATTTAACACAAACCATTACTTCAAATATATCTACTAATTTAGCTAAACATAAAGCAAAGTAAGTAAATATGTTAATCTATAATCTACCACTAGTCATGTTAGTTAACAAAAATAACAAGTCTTTTAAAATAAAATGATTCAAATAAAAGTATTTTGAATCTCTCATCATTTTCTTCCCCACTTGTTCAAGACCATGTCCTCATGGTTTCTCATCAAGGATTATGGTGGTCCCATTTTCCTTGTTTAGTGCCTCCATCCAAATGCAGCAATCAAACACTCCTTCCCTGTACCGGTGTGGTAATCTGCTATTGAGTGCAAATCCATGGTTTTTCCTCATCTTTTCAAACCATGGTCTTAACACTCCCTAAGGTATATTGGTTAATTCTTTGAGCTTTGGGGTTGGCATAATGATAATCAGCATTTTGAATCTCATGCTGACCCAAAATTCTCTTTGTTGTTCAATCAAAGTAATCACATGTCTGATTCTTATCAAACTCCACCTAAAATTGTTTGGACTTATTGGCTCTCTTCTTCTGACTAACTCATAAATGAGTTGATACCTTTCCTCATAGGATTGTATTACCAATGGTGGAAGTGTTCCCTCAATATTCTAGAATGCAGAAATACTACTAAGCAAGTTTGAGACATAAAGAGGATTAATGTGATTGAGCCTTACCACTGATCTTACTATTGTGATATATTTCTCTGCATGAGGCATTTTGGGCCTCATTGGCAAGCCATACCTTCTATGTGCTTCCTTATATCTGTCTATTCTACTTGACCATTCTATTTGATTTTGCATTAAAGAAACAAATGATCTGATTTGTAGCTCACCAACATAAATATTTAACATAGAGTCATCATTATTCCCCATTAAAAATCCATGGTAGAAAAACACGCACATTTGATTTTGGATGTCAGGGTGGCTATGAAAGTAATCCTGCAGAAAATATTTATCACTATGATAATCCAAACTTCTTCCTAAGATTAATTGATTAAACTTTCATTCAAACAACCTTTCTCTAAGAAACAGAGCATACACCCCTGCTGGTCTTCTCATGGGAAGAATCACATAACTTATTGTATATGTCTAAAATGGTCATGATTAAGCTTGTTAATTAAATATGATTCATTTAATTAATTCCTCTAATGTCATCTACATATAAATAAATTTAATTATTTATTTATATCGTTCATTTTCTATTTCTTCTACCTTAAATTAAATAAATAATTTTATTTAATTACTAACATTCTCTACCCTCAAGCAAATTAAATTAAATAAATTTGTATAATTTATTTATATTTAATTATCATTTTATTCTAAAGTTTAAATATTTTGAATATTTAAATAATGGAATATTCTCCATCCCATTTTCGAATTTTAAAATATTAAATATGTTATTTAATATTTTCACCTCACTCTAATTTCATTTTTAAACATAATTAAATATGAATTATTTAATTATGTGGGTTTCCATTTCCATCTTCACTCCTAATTAAATAAATTTAATTTATTTAATTCATTATTAACTCACCTTCCCAAAATTCTAACTCATGCTAACTCGCCCTTCTAAATTCGTATCTTATCCTTCAAAATGGAATTTTCCCTTCGAACTCAATAAAGAGAAAGGAAACCTTCCATTCTTCTGTCCACTTTCGAAAATCTCTCGCCATCCATTCGAAACAAGCTTAATCCGGACCGTCGATCGATTCAGCCAATCAAACTCGTTTGAAAACTCTATAAAAGCGTGCAAATCCAAGCCTTGGTTAATCACCCACATTCATATGCCTGCACTTACATATGCATACTCACATTCATGCAATCAACTTTATGCACTCATATCATTTTCAGCATCACATTCCCATTTTCATGTTAGCATAGATGTTGCATATTATGCATTCTAAATCTCGTTCTTCATGCTGTCATTTTGTTGAGCTCTATCTGCTGATCTGAGAGCCATTTCAAAGCAACAAAACGGTGAAGATAGAGGAGGATAAAACAATTTCGAAAGGCTGTTGTTACGGTTTGCACATTTTGTTTTCTTTCTTTCAGCTTTTCGATTTAATGTTTTATTAACATGTGTTGATTTTAATTACGATTTGATCCAATTTTCTCACACACATTAAAATGGCGCCCACCGTGGGGCTCCTTGCCCTGTTTTTAATATCTACTTGCAGGTTTTATTGATTTTTTTGATGTAGATCTGACAATTTTTGGAAAAAAACTATAAGTTTTACCAATTTCTTCATATCTTCTACACAGCTGCGAATTTTTCTACAATATTTTTACAGCGTCTTTTGCATCATCTCAAGAGGCTACAGTAAAAAAATCGAGGGTGTATCATCATTTTTGTAGAAGTTATCGTAATTTTATTTTTTTCATAAAATTGGTCTTCTGGACGCAAATCAGTGAATTTTTCAAAAAAAATTACATTTTCGGAAAGCTCTTTAAATTTTAATGGGGTCTATGTTTTACAGATTTAATTTAGAGGTCAAATACAATGCAAAAAAATCTGATCTTCATTTTCTATATGGTTTCCATAAATCCGCGTTTCTGAGAGCAAAACAGAGAATTTGTCTAACTTCTTTACATTTCTGGAAAGCTCTTAGAAAATTAACATGGATCTCTTCTTTGAGTTTTCATTTTTCAGATCAATAAAATCATCAAATACTGAAATCTAATTCGGCTATGCCAAAAACATGTCTCTAAAATTGCAATTTTTTTTGATGAGTTTATTTAGTTTTTTTTGGCTGCATTACAATATCATTTTTTTTATCTTGTAGGTGAATCATACGGAGCTGGAAAAGCATTGGGATCAATCAGCACCTTTGAAGATTCCTACAGCGCCTTTGAAGATTCCTACAACGCCTCTGATGTCTGTTATAGCGCACTTTTGAAAAAGGCTGCAAATTGTAATTTGTAATTTAATTTGACTGAATCCGACGCAACCGCGGACAGTAATAACTTTAAAAGAATGAAGCAATCCTAGGGTAGTCACATAATTCAAAATCAACCAATCCTAGGATAGTCACTTCACTTTTATTTTGGGACTAAAAAGAACTCCATGTTTTTGTGAAGCAATATCTTCACCTAGCATAGAAAACTGTTTATTTGGGCTTAAAAATGAACTCTTGCTTGCTTTGATTTAAACGGTGATAGGCCTATGCTCTCCCCTTAACTGGGTGATCAAAATGCCAAACTCATCTATTCTATTTTATGCATTTTTAAGCTTTGATAAAACCTTTTAGAGAGCCTGCTCTTGTGGGAAAAAGTAATCACCCAAGAGGAACGACTCAAGTGGGTTCAAGCCAAAGCCAGGCTATTCCGCCCCACTATAAAATTTAAAGCGAATTTGGGGAAACCCTCTTTTGCCGGTAGTGTGCAAGATAACCATCCCCAAAGCCTTTGTTCTAAAGGTTGGGAGGTCTCCTGAGGGAGTTTATTATTGCCGCACCGAACGGAAATCCTTACTACGAACCTAGTGTAGTGGCCAGCCGAGTCAGTTGCCAAACATTCTGATAATCACAGTGCAAGGGGAGGGAAGAATCTGCCCCCAAGATACTCACCATATAACTGCCAAGGACCATTTGCTCAGGGGACCCGGTATCCACTTCCGTAACTCTGAGTACGCGCCTGGAAAAGACAAAAACATGGGCGCCCCTTCGGGGGTGACACGGCTGTGTGAGTCGACGCAGTTCTAAGATGTGGGCTGTTGATTACTAGAATGACCTACTTGAGCACTTAAGAGTGAGTCTGTCTGAACTGTCTTTCATGTGCAAAAACCCGTGAAAACATTTGATGAAAAACATTTCTTAATCAAACACTTCATGTTAGTATAGGGCTTTAAGGAACAACTGTTTTCAAAAATGTTTGTTGTGTCTTCCATTACATTAATTCAGATAAAGAGATCATTCAAAAGAAACATGAAGAACAACAACTGAAAGCCACTTAGGAGTTTTTGTCATATCATTGCTTCAAAAACATTTCCAAATACCTTTCTCCATGCTTAGGGATTGGAAGTCAACAAAGTTTCCCAAGAAATCAGTCTCTAAGAGAATCAAAAAACCTAAGAAACCCTTAGGATACAAGAAAACACTGCAAAAGAGGAAATTCTTGTACAAAAGTAGGCAAGTTTTGCTTCATTATCGAGGATTCCTTCACAGATATCAGGATTTTGTTAGAGGATTCACTGATGAATATGCTGTAGATCCCTTAGATTCCCGAGCCTATTATCAAAGAAGAGCTCTATCACAACGGCATAATCATAACCAACCTCTTGAATTTGGCAACATACCCCAACCTTCCATCGAATATCCTTCACACCCAAGTCATATTCTTCAAAGATCTTGAGAAAGTCTCCTTAAAAACAAAGATCCAAATCTTTTAGAGTGCACCCTTCAAAACAGCTTTTTAATTTTTGGGCTCAAGTTTCCCCAACAGGATTCTGAAATCCTTTATCATTTTGGAAGCTACAACCCATAAGTTAGGAGCTTTCTTGATCATATCATAAGATTACCTTATCTTATCAGATCAAGATATCATCACCATTGCACTAGTCAAAAAACTGTGATCTAAGTTTAGAGGAAATTTTCAAAAAAACATATGCCTATCTCCACAAGATCTCAGCACAATAAATCGAAGGATACGAACCAAAAAGAAAGTCATATTCAGAACATTCAAGAAGAAGGAGAAAACAGTAATCCCATTTTCAGCATAAATCAAAATCCAATTTTTAACAACAACATGGACGATAAAGAAGAAAATACTTCCCATCAAGTGGATAGTGATGAAGAACAAGAAGAAGAACGTCTTAGAGAAGCTGAACAAGATCCAAAATTCCATAAAGCCATTGAGAAGATCTTGCAGCGAGATAAGGAAAAATATTTTCGCTATCTAGCCGAACAAGGGGCTAAATTACCTCATGACTTTGACACTGAAAAATTGAAAAACAAACCCGAAGAGACACCTCTTTCAGATCTTAGTGCCTTGACCCAACAACTCAAGGCACTTCAAGGACAAGTTAGAGAATTACAAGGGGGAACAACCACAAAGAAATACACTTTGGAGGACATATGTCCTTATCCTTTTGACAGAAGTTTAAACATGATTCCTTTTCCCAAGCATTGCGAAATACCAAAATTTGATCGCTATAATGGGAAAACGGATCCAATTGATCACGTTAGAGACTTCAGAAACATGACATTGGAGTTTGCTTACGAGGATACTTACTTGATGCGGTTATTTCCTAGAAGTCTGGGAGTACACTCTATGGAATGGTTATCCAAAATCTCACCTCCCGTTAGGACATTTGAAGAGTTGATTAATTTATTCATATTACAATACACCTACAACATACAACATCAGATCACCATGATAGATCTTTGTAAAATGACACAGAAACTGGGTGAACCTTTCGTTACGTTTCTCCAGAGATGGAGAAGAATGTTTGCCAGATACCCACGTCCTGTTCCAGAGAAAGAAAAGATGGTTACTTTCATCAATAGTTTAAACTCGGAAATGAGCTATCACTTGAACTTACATTGTCCTTCTTTTGAGAAAATGATTGAAGATGCCTTAACCATTGAAAGTGCTTTGGTCAAGAAAGGCATAATAAAACATGACAAAGAAAACCCTAGCTCATCCCACCATCATAATCAGGACAAATCCAAATTCTGGACCCGAAACAAAAATATGGTGAATGATGGTGTTGTGGATGCAAATCACGCTTCAACCAAACCATTCGTCCTCACTACCCCAAACACTCGCAACAACAATATCAACTCAATTGCAAATCACGGAAATAATCCTCCTCAGAGGAACAATGCAAGTCAGCATCCCACTTCCCATCAAGGGACTTCAAACAATAACCAGGGTTACCGAGGAAATAATAACAATCACAATTCTTTAGGGAACACTTCAAATTCAAATCCGCAAATATTTTCGTTCTTCTCCAGTAGAAGAAATTTTACTCCATTGGGTCAATCCCTAGAATCCGCATTCAAAGAGTTGATGGCCAAAAATGTCATTACTTTACCGCCTCAACGAAATTTTGAACCCAGTGTAAAGCCTCCATCATGGAATGAAGCATACTATTGTGATTACCATCGATGTAAAGGTCACCGCACCAACAACTGCCAAGCCTTGAAAAATGCCATTCAAGACTTAATTGATAATGACATCATCACAGTAGAAGGAAATCAACAAACCAATGCAGACCACCAAGCATTTCGCAATCCTTTACCTAATTATCAAAAAGGTGAGTCTTCCGACAAAGAAGTAAATCACATCAATGATGACCATATAATCAACCATCTCTATGCGGACGATGAGCGGGTGAATGTCATAAAAGTCAAACAGAAGGAGGAATATCGAGAAGTCAACGCAACAACAAGAGCACAAGCCAAAGTTGTCTTAAAAGGCACCTCCTCGAGATCCACTGAACCTCCACCTCAACATCAATATGATTTGGTCAATCAACTTCGAAAAACCCCCGCTCAAATTTCTATTTTCGAACTATTAAAGATTTCTCCAGCCCATAAAGAAATTCTTGAAAAGGCCCTCATTGAAACCAATGTATCTACTGATTTGGATGTGAATCAATTTCAAGCCATGGTAGGACATTTATCCTCACCCACTTGTCTTTCATTTTCCGATAAAGATGACGTTTCCATAACCCATCCTCACAACTCATCTTTGTACTTAGAGGTCATGGTCCATAAATTTCGCATCAGACGGGTTCTAATAGATGGAGGTGCTGGTTTGAACATCTGTACCTTGAAGGTGGTCAAAGCCTTAGGATTTTCTGAGGACTCCATTGATTTCAGAAGAAAGATTACCATAAAAGCTTATGATGATGAAGAAAGAGCATCCAAAGGTCTAATCATGCTGCCAATCAGAGTGGGCCCTGTTATAAAGAATACTTTTTGTCAAGTACTGGATCGCGATCTGGCATATAACATTTTGTTGGGTCGTCCTTGGATCCATGAAATGCAAGCCGTCCCATCAACTTACCATCAATGTCTCAAGTTTCCTTATGATGGACAAGAAATCACGATACCTGCTGATAATTCCAACACTCAAACTTGCGCCAACATAAAGGCTAGTCAAGATACTTTGGTCCCTAATAATCGGGAAGCTCATGTTAGTACTTCTCTAAAGATTAACACACAAATCAGTCAATTGACCAATAGCTTTGACAAAAAGATGAAATTCAAGGATCATGGAGTTGGAGAATACTCTCTTTGTCTTGTCAATTTACCTACATCACCACGATCACATGGACAGCCATCTATTAGAGAACATCAAATTTCAGCAGCATCAACATCAAAGCAAATGCCAATAGAGCCAATTACAAAATTTAATGGGCAATTCATCAAAGAAAAATTTCCCATGGAAAACCTGGAGGATACTGAAATTTTAAATTGGCTCTATAAAGATGAAGATGAAGTAGTTTCTAATGTCAAATTACCCACAGATAAATATGGAAAAGGATATTTAATCATGCAGAAGATGGGTTATGATGAGGGACCTATTGGAAAAAGGAAGGAAGGAGTAATTGAACCCATTCACCTCCGCGGACTTGCTGCAAAAGAGAAAACTGGATTGGGTTATGAAAATCACTCCAAAGAAAAACAACTGCATAGCACCGTCTTTGCATTGCAAGAAAGCTCAGATTCACAAGAGACATGTTTGGCAACAATTCAGAATTTCCTAGACAACAATTCTGATACGGACTCTGCTGAATATGAATGGGACACCATTTACAATGATGAGTTCTGGAGAGACAAAGAGGTTGATGTAATACACCAGTATGCCCCAACTCTAATTGAAGGACAAGGTTCAGGGTCCCAACCGCGAGAATCCGAACCACAGGTCGACTATGATTCTAGTGATACTGAATCAGATCCAAACGAACAAGATCATCATGAGGACAGTATCATCATTGATCCACCTTATACCTCGGATCCTACAGACCACTCTGTCATGACCATAACCATATCCGATCTCACACAACCTAACGACCCTCTACCTTTACTCCATCCTGACCTTATTGATTGGGATTTTACGGAATCTATTAACATACCTATGTTTCCAAGTGATGAAGCTATCGTAAACTTCCTTTCTGCAGAGGATGCGAATGATTGTTCCACCAGTGATTTTTGACATAGAGTTTTTGATCAGGAGAGTGTCAAGTCTCCTAGCTGCAAAAGTAAAAACAAAAAAGAAAGATCTAATGGTGAAAACCAGAATCTGGCAGTATTAGATCAAATAAAAGATAAAATAAAGAGCGTATCTGATGGTGAAAACCTCTTAGAGGCACCAGACGATGGGAATTTTGACACTCTCCCGGAGCACTACCATGAGCGATCGCCTATTCTGATTGAGTCTACAAATGCTGTCGATCTCGAGACTTCTGACAAACCAAGAATTTTGCAGTTAGCCGCATCTATGACAGAGAAAGAAATACCAAAGTTTATGGAATTCCTGAAAGCAAACCAAGTCAATTTCGCATGGTCTTATGCTGACATGCCTGGTCTGGATCCTGATCTTATCATGCATCATTTGTCTATCAAACCAGGGGTCAAGCCGGTAAAGCAAAAACTCAGAAAAATGCACCCTCATGTTGCATTATTAGTTAAAGAGGAACTGAGAAAACTTCTTGATGTGGGCTTCATCAGACCAATCGACTATGCAGAATGGATCTCCAATATTGTACCTGTATCCAAACCAGATAAAACTGTTAGAATATGCACAAATTTCAGAGATCTTAATAAAGCATGTCCTAAGGATGATTTCCCATTACCGAACATTGACACCATAGTTGATCTGACAGCTGGCCATGCCATGTATTCATTAATGGATGGTTTTTCTGGATATAACCAAATCAAGATTGCACCTGAAGATCAAGAGAAAACAGCTTTCACGTGTCCATGGGGAACTTATTGTTGGAACGTCATGCCTTTCGGTCTAAAGAATGCTGGGGCTACCTACCAAAGAGCCATGACTACAATTTTTCATGACATGATGCATGTCTTCATGGAAGATTATGTGGATGATATACTGGCAAAATCATACACCAGAGAAGGACATCTTGAAGTATTGTCCAAAATATTTGCAAGATTAGAAAAATTCAAAGTTCGTCTTAACCCGAAGAAATGTGTTTTTGGGGTCAAGTCTGGAAAACTCTTGGGGTACATTGTTTCAGAAAAAGGAATTGAAGTAGATCCAGCAAAAGTTCAAGCAATCATGGAAATGCCCCCACCAAAGAACATCAGTCAGCTAAGATCACTACAAGGACGACTTCAATCTATACGGAGGTTCATCGCACAATTGGCTGACAAGAGTTTACCATTCACACATCTACTGCATAAAAATGTTCCTTTTAAGTGGGATGACAAATGTGAATGGGCTTTTCAGAAAATCAAAGAATATCTAATGACTCCACCGGTTCTCATATCACCAGATCCAGACAGACCACTCATCTTGTACATTGCCGCAACAGGAGACATCTCTGGGGGCACTGCTAGCACAAGAAGACTCTACGGGGAAGGAACGTGCAATCTACTACATCAGTAGAACAGTAACAAGTCATGAGCTCAACTACACTTCTATTGAGAAGGCTTGTCTGGCAGTAGTCTTTGCTTCACAAAAGTTTCGGCATTACATGCTGACCCATACAGTTAATTTGGTTTCGAAGATTGATCCACTCAAGTATTTGTTGAGCAAGGCCTCATTGACAGGAAGGTTAGCAAAATGGGTAATGATTCTAAGTGAGTTTGACATACACTATGTTGACCGCAAGGCCATCAAAGGACAAATTATAGCTGATCAATTAGCAGAGGCACCACTACAAGCAGATCATCCCTTGCACATTGAATTTCCAGATGCAGATGTCTTCACTGCAGAATCTAAACAAACGTGGGCCTTATATTTTGATGGCTCTTTCACTCAACATGGTTCGGGAGCAGGCATACTTTTTGTCACCCCTCAAGGACATACCATTCCTCGTTCATATCGGCTAATGTTCCCATGCACCAACAACATAGCTGAATATGAGGCATTAATCACTGGACTCAAGATAGCACTGGAATGGAGAATAACAGAGTTACAGGTATATGGTGACTCACAATTGGTCATTTGTCAGATCAATAATGACTACCAAACCAAAGATGAAAAACTGCTACCTTATAAAAAGATGGTGGATGACTTCAAGAAATACTTTGTGGACATCAAATTTACACAAATTCCAAGGCTTGATAATAAAGCAGCTGATGCTATGGCTACGATCGCATCATTGTTACAACTCCCAGAAACTCAACATCGTTATGAATTTCTGGTGGAACAATCATTTACACCTGCTTATGATACACCCGAAAGCCAAATCATTTGTCATTTGGTAAGATCCGATTCGCCTTGGTACGAAAAATTTATACTTATCTCAAAGACGACATCTTACCACCCGATTTATCCCGTAACCAAAAACGCAACTTTATCCGCCAATCCGCTCGCTATACCCTCATCGCTGACACCCTTTATCGCCGTGGTCTTGATGGTACTTTACTCCGATGTCTTGAACGTGAGGAATCTGACAAAGCTTTACAAGAAGTTCATGGTGGCATCTGTGGTACTCATTCGAGTGGACTGACCTTATCTAAAAAACTGATTAGAATGGGTTACTACTGGCCTACAATGGAGAGGGAATCATTCACTTTTGTGAAAACATGTTCCAAATGTCAGATCCATGGGAATCTCATTCATGCCCCTGCACAAGAACTCCAACCGTTTACACCAACCTGGCCATTTTCTCAATGGGGTTTAGATCTAGTGGGCAAGATTCACCCTTCTTCATCAAACGGGCATAAATTCATCATCACAGCAACAGAGTATTTCACCAAGTGGATTGAGGCAGTCCCTCTTACTAAAGTTACCGGCAAACAAATATCCTCCTTCATACTCAACTATATCATTTGTCGGTATGGCATTCCTAACTCCATTATTACAGATAATGGACGACCATTCAAAAATCAGGATGTTGAGGAACTTTGTGAAAGATTCCACATACAGCACAGATATTCAACACCATACTATCCACAAGGGAATGGCCAAGCAGAAGCCTCAAATAAAACCATATTGAAAATCTTGAAAAAGACTGTGAATACATCAGGAAAGGATTGGCACGTTCAACTCAATCCTGCTCTATGGGCCTACAGAACCAGTATCCGCACGCCAACAGGAGCAACACCATTCGCTCTTGTTTATGGAGCAGAAGCAATATTGCCCTTAGAAGTTGAGATTCCCTCACTCAGAGTATCATTGAAAGGTTTAACGACAGATGATGAATACAGAGTTTCTCGACTCCAAGAACTGGAACTTCTAGATGAGAAGAGACAAAGGGCTGCTGATCATTTGAAAGCTTATCAACAGATGATGTCTCGTAGCTACAACCATAAAGTAAAACCACGTACCTTTCAGGTGGGTGATCTCGTTCTGAAAGAGAATCCACGCAATCAACAAGACAGAGAGAAGAAAGGAAAGTTCGAGCCAAATTGGCTAGGTCCTTATGTAGTTATCGCAGTTTATGGTTCAGGAGCCTACAAGCTATCAACGCCAGAAGGGGACCTGTTTGACGAGCCGATCAACAGCATGCATCTGAAGAAGTATTATGTCTAAGATGGTCATCATCATCGAGGAAAAAGTCTTGAAGAAATAAGTCAAAAAATCAGAAGAAATAAAAAAAAAAAAGTCACGAAGAAATATCAAAAAAAGAAATCATCAAAAATGGAAAAAGTCACGAAAATATCAAAAATAGAAAAGTCACGGCGAAAATTATCAAAAAATTAGAAAAAGTCCTTAAAATATCAAAAATCGAGGAAAAAGTCGTAAGAAATATCAAAAAATCAGAAAAAAGTCTGAAAAAACCATCAAAAATTAGAAAAAGTCTGAAAAAATAAAAAAATGAGAAAATGTCTTAGGGTGAAAACACGGCAAGCGAGGAGCAGTCTATTGACAAGAAAAATGCAATAAAAACAAATAGTGAAAATCTGGCAAACAGAAGCTATTTGGAAGCTCTCCATCTATTAGTTCATGTTCTGCATTTAAATTTTCATCCTTCTTTTTCATGCATCTTTTCCATCATCTTAGGGTCACACCAGCACCATGCTATCATCATTTGCCTCGAGCGATAATGTCTTATCATGGCTTGATTATTATTCACTTCAACAAGTTGTGTCGATACCTAGGGAAAACGTGGGGCATATTGGGGGCAATCAACTTTCAAACGGTAAGACAATGACATCGAAGCCAATCACGCAAAACAAAACAACCAACTCAAACCAAAACAACCAACCATTGATCCATATCACAGTAGCTTTCAGTTGCGTACCTTATCATGACTCATATTTGGATGATCTCTAAATCTGAATTAATGTTTGGAATCACAGTAGTCCATTTTTGAATAATGGTTGTTTAATTTTCGATATCATTTCTCTGGAGCACACTCGATGATGTACTGAACTAGAGTGGCGAGGAAAGAGGATGATTTTTTCTTTGTCTGTTGTCTGGAGGTTAATCATTTATCGGTTGCAAATATGTCATGAGACGTGATGATTTATCATTGATGACAGTTCCAAATTTGCATCAGATAGTGGTTAGTCTTTGTCTGTTTACGCAAGAAATGCTCAGGTCATCTCGGTTCAATTATACCTAGATGCTTGTGTTCACTTGCTATATCAAAAATCATGAAAGTTGTACTCAGGTCATCATTGGTGCTAATTTCCCCTCTGATGCTTGTACATACTTCCAACATTTTAAAAGCGCTCTATGATGATTCCAGAAAATATACCAACAAGCTCAACAAAATGGTCAGTTTCATTTAGTTGCATTTCATTTTAGATCATTTATACATACCTGCATAGTGGATTTGCACCCGAGTTTTGAAAGGATAATAATCACATCAATGGATGTCATGTCTCTTTGGACTGCTTGTGGAGGACATTTGAACATTTGTTTCATCATCACCTTTCACCTGCATTATCATTTATCATTTATCATTCATTTGCATATCATTTAGTTTCTCTATCATCTTCATCTCATTAACACTTTATCATTTTCATATTCATTTCATGTTCCTTTTATACATTCACTATTATTTCATTCATTATCATTTTCGTTATCATATCTTACCATGCAGTTCATTTCATATCACTTATCATTTTCATACATGTCATTATCATTGCATTTCATTTTATCATTTCACTTAATCATCATTATAGAACATTTACATTCATATTGTATCGTTAATCATCCTATCATTTTCCATATCTTTTCATTTTGCAAATTCATTTGTCATCCTTTATCATCTTACATTTGAACATTCAAAAAACAAATACTCCATATATACATTTTCATATCATTTTCATAAGTCATCCACCTGCATGACATCATTAGTCTACATCATCAGTCATCATCATCATCATAAAAACATCATATCGAATCATCCTGCAAATCATGGTAGTCATCAAATCATTAAAATTCATATCAAAATCCATAACACATAAAAAAAAATGCATATCACATCATAAATGCACATCACATCATCACAAATCATCGCCGCTGCATATCATTACTCATCAAAAATAATACAAATTTCCAATGTCCAATGAAGCTAAAAATTCCAAAGAGATACATGAGATATGACCAAAATAACGTACATGCTCCAAACATAATAGACATCGAGATGTGTGAATGAATCAATAATGATACATCAAAAATATCAGAGCCCCCTGATAGGGTTGGCCTTTGTGATGGAAGTCTTATCTCCTGCCCCAAGATCTCTGTGTGGTCCTGACACACCTCGATTTTGAAAAACTCAATCAAAATCTCTCTATCTATCAATGCCTCACAGCATGCAATCGCAACCCATATCAAAGTGACCAATATCAGTGACTCATCTCAAGTGACCCATATCAATGGCCCATATCAGTTACCCATATCAAGTGAACTGTATCAGTGACCGATATCAGTGACTCATACCAGTGCATCATATCACAGACCCATATCACCCAATCAATCCTATCAGGCAAACCAATACACAAATTTATCTAGCTCGATACCATATCAATCTGATCTACCATCAATCACTATTTGTTTTCTATCGCAGAAAGAAAATTTATCAAAAAGGAAATCATTCATCTACTATTTGTTTTCTATCGCAGAAAGCAAATCTATCAAACACTTTATCAATCATTTACTCTTTGTTTTTCTCTTTTCAGGAAGCAAAGTTATCAGTTCATCATCATCATTTTACCATTTCCATCAAAAGGGGCATCATATCAATAGGGGCATCTTTTTCATCATTTATCGAGAGCTAAATCACTGTCTCTTCTGCAGAATATCATTATCCAATCTTCTTTATCACATTTTCAAACTTCATATCATCCGTGATTTACCTCTCGAGGGGGCATCATCAGCAGCAACATCGAAAGCATATCAGGGGCAAAATCTTATTTTCTTTGAAGCAATGTGTTTTACACATCACTTCAAAGAGGGGCAAAATGTATATGTCTAAAAATGGTCATGATTAAGCTTGTTATTTAATTAAATATGATTTATTTAATTAATTCCTCTAATGTCATCTACATATAAATAAATTTAATTATTTATTTATATTGTTCATTTTTCTATTTCTTCTACCTTAAATTAAATAAATAATTTTATTTAATTACTAACATTTCTACCCTCCGCTTAATTAAATTAAATAAATTTGTATAATTTATTTATATTTAATTATCATTTTATTCTAAAGTTTAAATATTTTGAATATTTAAATAATGGAATATTCTCCATCCCATTTTTGAATTTCAAAATATTAAATATGTTATTTAATATTTTCCACCTCACTCTAATTTCATTTTAAAACATAATTAAATATGAATTATTTAATTATGTGGGTTTCCATTTCCATCTTCACTCCTAATTAAATAAATTTAATTTATTTAATTCATTATTAACTCACCTTCCCAAAATTCTAACTCATGCTAACTCGCCCTTCTAAATTTGTATCTTATCCTTCAAAATGGAATTTTCCCTTCGAACTCAATAAAGAGAAAGGAAACCTTCCATTCTTCTGTCCACTTTCGAAAATCTCTCGCCGTCCATTCGAAACAAGCTTAATCCGGACCGTCGATCGATTCAGCCAATCAAACTCGTTCGAAAACTCTATAAAAGCATGTGCAAATCCAAGCCTTGGTTAATCACCCACGTTCATATGCCTGCACTTACATATGCATACTCACATTCATGCAATCAGCTTTATGCACTCATATCATTTTCAGCATCACATTCCCATTTTCATGTTAGCATAGATGTTGCATATTATGCATTCTAAATCTCGTTCTTCATGCTGTCATTTTGTTGAGCTCTATCTGCTGATCTGAGAGCCATTTCAAAGCAACAAAACGGTGAAGATAGAGGAGGATAAAACGATTTCGAAAGGTTGTTGTTACGGTTTGCACATTTTGTTTTCTTTCTTTCAGCTTTTCGATTTAATGTTTTATTAACATGTGTTGATTTTAATTACGATTTGATCCAATTTTCTCACATAACTTATTTCTATTGTTTGTTGAAGTCTTCTTTCAATCTCTTTTTTTTCTTCCTCTAACTGTTGTATCTGCTCTTTCAACCTTTTATTTTCCTCCTTGAATTTCAAGGCTACTAGGGAGAGATATCTAGGTTGGGCCGAAGGAGGAACATCTCATGTAATGGAAGGGATATCAAAGGGAATAGAAGGCAGGGCGAGATAGCGTGGTGGGGTCCAAGATGTGGAGGCTTCTTGTGAATAAAACCGCATAGATTGTTGTTTTAATCATTCTTCCTTTTGATGCAATTCTTCTTTTAATTTTGAAATTTCTTCAACATCGCTAATGCCTGTACACTAGCTTTTTGTAGGGCATCCTCAGTTTTATTCAATTGCTCTCTATATCTTGCTTCATTTTGTTCAATTTACCTTTCCATTTCCTGAGTTTTGTTGAAGGATTGTTGCAATTCTTCTTCTTTTCTTCTCAATTTCTCTTCAAGGAATTGCATATTTTTCCTTTCTTGCTCTAATTCAACTTCTAAATGAAACATTTTCATATCCCCCAACAATTCCTCAGTTTCTAACTCTTCTTCATTCAACTTTTCATGGGATTCTTCTCCTTCAATCAATGGTTCTTTTCCTTTTTTTTCTCAAAAGTTGGAGGAGGTGTAGGGGATCTCACGGTTTCATCTTCGTCAAATTCCTCTAATGCTTCTTGTTCTTCGGATTGTGCCCTAGACTCTTCAGTAGAATCATGAATTTCAACAAGGGTCCTTTTAGGAGTCGGCATTGGGCCTTCAAGGGGGCTTTGAGGTGGCTCAGGAGAATGTACTGGTGTACGGGTTTCTTCATGGCCTACAACAGTTTCTACAGGGATTTTCATAATAGAGGTCTGAATTATAGGTGTCTCTTCAGGGGTGGACATAATAGTTTCAACATGGCTAGGGCTTTCCTCATGTACTTCTTGCCTCCTTTTTTCAAGCTAGTACGGGTTACCCTAGATGTTTCTTGTGATTTTCTTTTCCCCCTCTTCTTGGAAGATTCTCCTTTCTGAATTTTTGACTTTTTAGTTGTGGGTCCCTTTGTGAGTTTCCCCTTTTTCTTTTCTATAGGTTTAGAAAAAAATTCTAACCAGCCCTGCTTCCTAGTTTCTTTCTTTAAAAATTGATGCTTAATTATTAAATGAATCAATCCCTGGTATTTTATAGAAGATTCTCCCCTAGACTTTGCCCTCAAAATCATGTTTGCAATTTTTTGGAACAAAAAGGCAGGCATATTTATCCTAGCAGAAGGTCTTGTCTGTCCATACCTCAAATGTATTAACAATCACATTCCTGGGCCCAATATCGTGCCATACTATCCTTCGCAGGTGAAGAACTTCATTAGCCACGTCACAACAATTCTCCATGTCTCTTCCAAACTACTATGAGTTATTTCATGTTGGTCTCCTTTGTGCATTTGAATTTTTGACCTTCTTTATAGCTCTTGGTGAAATGTAGCCACCAATTTCTCAAATTTTACTCATCCCTTATTAACTGATTTTCCCTACACTAGAATTCCAAATATTTCAATTATTATCTTTGGATTGACCTCAATGATTTCTCCCCTTACCCTGGTGACATTCACATGGAAATTTCTCACAAATTCTTCAATCATTTCTGGATGAAAACCTACATACTGTATTATAAAATCCAGCCATACAGATTCCACTAACAATCTCTTGGTTTCAAAATCAAGAGTGAAATTCTCAGGCTCAACATTCATTTTTTTCCCCATCTCTGTCTATCAACAATGGCAGAATTCAACAATGGAAAACTTAACTGGAAAACTGAATTACTTAATAAAATATGAAATGATTTTTCCTTGTTTTTGGAGCAGCTATTTTAAAAATGACATGACGTATCATTAATTTTCTGCATTAATTTCCCTTACTGCTCCAGATGATCCGCATGCCACAAAAATGAAGTTGCAATTTAATTCGCAAGGTTGGAGGTGTATTTTACACATGTCAACATGTACTTGGGAATATTTTTGAAAAGATAAGCGAATCATAACAAGATTTGTTATTAGTACTGACATCATCAAATGTCACATCATTCCTTATATCCACCATTCCGCCACTTTTTGAAATGATTAAAAGGAATTTATTACCATTATTAACAACAATATGGTGGAGATGTCTAGATTTATAAATATTTACCTATTTTACATTAGTCTAACTACTTTAGAAAATAATATTCACATTAAATGTGCACCTTAATTTATTGCAAGACTTTGAGTTCTTCAGGATCCTTCAGGAGCTCTTAGGAGTCAGTATTTCAGGAGCTATCGAGCCAAATAGAGTCTTCGATCTTTAGGGTCTTCAGGAGCTCTTCAGGGGTACTTTAAGAGATCTCAAGAGTCTTGGAACTTCAGGAGTTTTCAATGGAGTTTTAAGAGTCTTCAACCTTCAAGATCTTTAGGAGTCTTTAGGAGATTTTTCGGAGCTCTTTAGGGACCTTCAAGAGCTTTC
>VDFB02168196.1:0-13152 GCA_007258455.2 Sequoia sempervirens
ATATTTTATTTTATATATATATATATATAATTGTATGTATGTATATGTATACATATAAATGCATGTATGTATATGCTATAATTATCATTTCTAAGTGATTTGTGCTCAAATTTTAGAGAAACTTCAACACCATTCTTCAAGGTACAATTGAAGAACAATGGAGAGAAGCAACGTGATTGTATGATTTTGTTATTGCGGGTTTGATTAATTGTTTATGCAATTTCCTTAAGCTTTATTGAATGACTATGTGATTGTGATTTGGTTTTTTGTTGTCACTATTTATTATGACAATTCATTTCTAGATCCATATTTTCCTTTGTGACATAGTACTTGGAGGTCACATATTTCCCTTCCATCCACTGTCATTAATACTCTTAACACAATAATATTCTTCACATTAATTGTAATTTTGTAACCCATCAATCTTCCTTTCGATTCACTATCAACAATCCTTTAATCCACCCCTCCAATTCATTAAGCCAATTATCCTTAGTCAACCTATTTGACATCCTTGTATCTAGACTTGATGCTCCCTTGTAATTATTTATCATATAGAGACAATAATCCCATCCAAATGCAACCCAATGTCATAATCCAATATTAACCCACTACTATCATCCTAAGCAATCAAACACAATCCTATAATAATTAATCCACTACAAGCTATTCTTCTCCACACATCTTTACAAGTGATCTAGCCAATCATCTTGAAAGAATTTAATAATTTTATTCCCAACCTTGTTGAAAAATCTTAATTAACTCAATCCAATGAACCATCATCATCAAGGTATATCATTATCAAGCCTCTCGAATTATTCTTGGGGTATATTGTTCCCTTATCAACAATGTTATCATCATCATCATCAATTAATCAATCATTAATTTTTATTTTAACAGTCAGAAAAATTGTGTTTGTATTTGTAATCATTTTATACATTCCTGATTGCTTTGCTTATGTGTGTGTTATCATCTATGTCGATCCTTGCAACATACATGCCATAAAGACATCATAGTGTTATAGACATATTTTTTCTTGAACCTTTCAGTCCTTTATGCGTTTGACACAACGTAACCCTAATCTTCATACCTTGGTGCATAACATCAAGTGCTATATCAAACATCAGGTTGCTCACACTGATTCAATATGACTACCTTTCTTTATCTTTCCTTTTCATCCATTTGGAGAGCCTAACCATGTTCTTAAGACGTTTTTATCCTATCAATGGGGCATTATCGCATCCTTATTTTTATTAGCCGCATCCTTTTTCCATCACATCACATCTATATTTATATTCTTCTTTGATATGTCATGCCCTTTCTTCCATAGCGTATATGGTTATGAATAGTCGGCTTGTGGCTATTTTAACACATAATTAAGTCATATTATCATTATTATATTGTTATTTAGTTGTTTATGTTGGCCTAATACTTATATAGGGCTATCTAGGTCGGCTTGGGTGATATCCTAGGCATAAATAGGTATATATGGGAGGTTGTGAGTCTTATTTCGTCATCATGTTGAGTATTGTGTTCTTATTGAAGACTATTGGAGGTATCCCCCTAGAAGTGAATTAGGAGGTTGCCCCCTCAAAGTGGCATATTATTATCAATTATTTGTAGCATATTTGATATTATATTCTTCTTGTGCAAGTTATTTCATTACAAGTGGTATTAGAGCATGATCTTGGCACCATAGAGGCATATTTTTTTCTCAATATTAGAGGCAATTTTTGGGAAGAGCATATCTTTTATATTTTGGCAAATTTTTTTCCGATTCTTAAGGGTATTTTAAAGAAGCTACAGTCTAGATTTCAGAGGAGTTGGAGAAGAATTGAGTGAATTATTACAGAATTAGGGTTTCTACACAACTTATTTGGAATCTTCATATCTCTCACATATTTATGAATTGGATCCTAATTTTTATTGGGTTTTTGAAGACATACTAAAGGATCCTACAATAAAAAAAATTTAGAGAAATTGGATTATAACTAAGCAAGTTATTGAAAAATCAAGGTTTCCACAAATATCACTCTCAAGGTTGCAAATTTGCTTATTTCTTGGAGATTTTTCTACGTGTGAGAGGTATTTTGGCCCTAAGTTACAGTAATTTTTTTAGAGAATTCAAGTTTCATTTGTGTAATTTATTTGAAAATTATTGGTTCCCATCATGATGGGGCCTACAACAAGGAGAAAAAAGAATGTTGTCACATCGGGGAAGACTCTTGATAAGGATGGGGTAGCAATAGAGGATATTAATCCTAATGAGTAAATTTTTTAGAGAATTCAAGTTTCATTTGTGTGATTTATTTCAAAATTATTGGTTCCCATCATGACGGGGCCTGCAACAAGGGGAAAAAGGAATGTTGTCACATCAAGGAAGACTCCTAATAAGGATGGGGTAGCAATAGAGGATATTAATCCTAAGGAGGAAATCAATCCCTGATCAAAATAAAGATGGATGACCGGAGAGAATATGGACAATGTCCAGGCTCTTAAGATAGATCTTTCTCCGGAAAAATCGCGCGCTCCGCGGATTCATCATATTAAAATAAAGAATTCCTCTCTTTTATCAGGTTCAAGTAAAGGAAGAACACATTCATCACCATCAAGAGCTTGATGCAAAGGGAGAAGACACATCTTGGAGCTGAAGTTAATTTTCAAGACACACATGAAGAAGATGAGGACATCAAAAGTTCCAAGTTACCTCATTATAAGGAAATATTTTCTAGTTGAAGTTACCACATGGGATGATGAAGATTATATGAAGAAACTACCACAATTGTTCTACATTGAGGACAACATTTTTGTTAAGGTGAGGGCCATGTTATGCCCTTGCTTCCATAGCGTACATGGTTATGAATAGTCGGCTTGTGGCTATATTAACTCTTAATTAAGTCATATTATCATTAGTATATTGTTATTTAGTTGCTTAGGTCGGCCTAAGATTTATATAGGGCTATCTAGGTCAGCCTAGGTGATATCCTAGGCATAATTAGGTATATATAGGAGGTTGTGAGTCTTATTTCATCATCATGTTGAGTATTGTGTTCTTATTGAATACTATTGGAGGTATCCCCCTCGAAGTGGATTAGGAGGTTTCCCCCTCGAAGTGGCATATTATTATCAAGTATCTGTAGCATATTTCATATTATATTCTTCTTGGGCAAGTTATTTCATTACACCATCACATCACATCTGTATTTTTATTCTTCTTTGATATGGCATTGGTTCTTTTATTCACAATATCAACTAGAAGAGGGGAAAATTGTACACCTAAAAATATCCTAGATCATACTTCCATCATTTATCCTAATAATCAAATTCTCCTTAAATCCTGATCCATTTTCCCTAAGTCCTAAATCAATCTCCTAAGTCTTATTTCCTAATTCATGTCCTTTTTCCACGTGATTTAAATTAAATCCCCTCATAACCACCGAAAAATAAATTCAATATTTCTTTTATATGTCATCATGCATATGATAACTATCTTAGGAAAAGACACACATATGATAAATATCTCCGAAAAGGACAATTTGAAGTTAAATAATTCTTGATTTATCTTCTCCCTCCATCTCTCAACTACCCAACAAGCTTGATCTAAGCCGTTCAAGTCTTATGAAATCTCAATGATGATCTTCATCCTACAAAACCTATAAATCTATCCTCTCATGAGTCATTTTAAGAGGGGGGTCTGTAATCTTTGCAATGTCATGTTTATGGTTTGAGCAACCAAATTTCATCCATTTTTTAGCAAATCTACCTCCATGGCACAACAATAATCAAACTTGGGTAACTTTGTTTTGGTTGTTTTGGTTTATTCATTTATGTTTTTTGATTTCTTGTTATAACTGAGGTCAGATTTGAGGTTTTAATGATACTACATTTAAAATATTTCATTTTGGTTCATATTATGTGTTGATATATTGTAAATTTTTTGTTAAGTCAATGGACTAAGTGTGAACTTGAGAGGTCAAGATGCAAAATTAATGACTTAAGATATTCTTTTAATAAAGTGACTTTCACTATTAGTTCATTAAATCACTAAATCACTTAATAATAGAATATTATTAAATAACGTGACTTAAATATTTCATAAAGTGACTTATTTCACTTAAATACTTCATAAAGTGACTTATTTCACTTAAATATTTTATAAAGTGACTTATTTCACTTAAATACTTTATAAAGTGACTTAAGATATTCTTTTAATAAAGTCACTTTCACTTTATAACATTAAATCACTAAATCACTTAATAATAGAATATTATTAAATAATGTGACTTAATAAATCCATAAATCCTGGCCTAGATATCCAAATGACCACTCGAGAGTGTCCCATGACCAATATCAATTGCAAGTATGTCATTGCTGACCTAAAATTTTACTTACTAAAAGTAGTAAGTAACAAGGACAAGTCCTGAAACCTCTTAGAAAGATTCCCTAATCCTCCCGTTAGCCTACAGAAACCATAGTAATAGGATAACCTTGTTCCTCAAGCCACTAGCTAGGAAGGGGACATTACATTCGCCTATTGGTTAAGTATCAAGAAGTGGCATATCCATGTTTGAAAATGATCAATTGGAAAAAAGTTGACATATCTGAAAAGCATTTCATTTTGGTGTGTTTGTCAAAGTGTTCAGTTGAAACAACAAACTTAGTGATGGAAAAGTGGTGAGTCATGAAAAGTGTGTGTTTTTCCAATTAGAGTCAAAAGGTCAATGGAAAGGGCCCAAAAGAAATGTATTTTTTCTTGGAGGGTCACCTCCAAATGAGTGTTTCCAAGAGACTTCATTTGAAGTGAGGACTCTTCAAATTTTCCAAGGATATAAAAGTTTGGTAATGATATTTTTCTAGTAATTTCAACTTATTTAGGTAAGGAATTGTAATGTCCCCAATTTCGAGTCAACATTGCAATTAAATAATTAATTTAATGTTGTCAAAAAGGGCTAAATTAAAATAGACACTTAAATTAATTATTTAGTTGAGAAAAGTAACTTAAGTTACAAAAGTTAAATAAATAAATTGAGTTACTTTTAAAAAGTGAATTCTCAAAAAAGACAAAATTAAAACTGAAAGGCAAAAAGAGGAGAATTTGAACAGTCACCAGGAGTTACAAGGAGGAGATGAATAAAAGAATGGAGGAGCTCATTGTTAGCAAGTTATATTTTGGGTTTTTGGAACAAGTTTTGTTGGTGGACGTGGTTCAAAACCTTTCTAAGGTGGGGTGACCTCTGGAAGAGGATTGGCTTCGACAATGAAAGATTTTCCTTGACTGATAGTTGGAGAAGATATATAGTTTCTTGCTTGGTACTAAATGATTGAAGTTTTCAAAGTTTGTGAATCTTCAGAAAAAGCAAAAAAATAAAAAAGTGTAGTCTTTGAAGAAGAGATTGGACGAGTTCAAGCTGGTGATTTTTAGATGCTCCAAGTCTGCAAATTGAGGTGACCATACTTTATCATATAGAGCTTGAGCTTCCATATAATTCAGTTAAGAGTCATCAGAATTCAGGTTTGTGCATGAACTATTGCACTGAAGTTAAATTTAAGCATATTTTATATTCAATTGTCATTTGGTTAGACCCGCTGCAATTATATGAAACGGGCTAAGTTTTGGGAGATAGGAATGAATTATTCTTAGGCACTGACTATCATAAAAAATAATCTAGTCCTTGATGAATACACAAGACAATTATGAAGCTTTGCAATTAAAGATTGAATTAGCCCAAGGGATTGAATCATATATTCTTAAGCTTGCCGAGTCATCGGCTAAGGGAGGGTTTACAACAACACAAGGAATGATCGATTGAATCAATTTTTCAGGCTTGCACTCCATAAAGGAAGTTTAATTGTTAAGGTCGCATTCTCCAGTATATCGGTGGTGTTAATTACATCCTCCTGAATGTTACAATATGCGCTTTGTCAAGTATTTCATTGGTTGTGCCAATTTTTGAATGTTTAATCGGGAATACAAAAGATGTTGCATATAAGTTCATGGAAATTATGAGTGAATAGCTCTATTGAACATTTTTCTTATGGTCATTATGACTGGCCATTGTAGCTTCAAATTAGTCACTTTAATTTCTTACTGGAGTCATAGCTTTGAACCAAAGGTGCCACAAATATTCTTAATGTAAACTCGAGGACACCATGAGACACTTGTAACAAGGAGGTCGATAATATTCAAGGTGAAGATGAAGTCAAGCTACAAATTTTCAAAGGAGTCAATATTAATTGATGGGAATATTTGAAATATCAAATAGGCCTTATCAACCTCAAAATTAGAGCTACCAATAAAATAGCCAACCATATCAATGGTAAAACCAATGGAATTATGTTAAACCATTGAACACTATAAACCTAGCTACTACAACCATGTCAAAAGCTCCTATTTCAACAAAACAATCTTGCCCAAGAAAGGATTGGTGTCATCCATGTAATCAACCACATAATCATAATGTGTCAAAATGGTGAGTGTATGTAAACTTTAGTGGTTCAAAATGAACCTTCTACTTCATGGCAACAATTTGATGCAAGTGAAGGAGTTATGGGTAGACAAGGTCACATATCAAGAGATTCTACATTTTTCAAATAGAGTAAAACAAAATTTTGTGGCTTGAACCAATTGGGTGTTGATAGTGTAGCATCAACCTCTCAACCTCTCCATGGTACTACATTTTTTGGTACAATAGGTAATGCAAGGGTGTTACAGCTAGATCAAACTGTCGTAAAACAAAATAAAACACAAGATTGACTCAAAATAGGTCATTAGCAAAGTTGGATCTTGTTGTTCCAAAGATTCCCTTGAAGGTTAGCAATGTTCCATTCAATATAGTTGATCAAAGGAAGAAGGCTAACTTGAACATCATCATATGGGAGGCCTCGTCTATCCCATCTTGAAGGAATTTAATTGCAACAAGATTTGGAGGGATTTAAGTGACCAAATGATACGTCAACAAAACAAGGAGGCATAGTTCCAACCAGCTTCGCGCAACTCAAGTAGGAAGGGAATTCAAGAAAAATCAGTAAGTCAGCACCCTTCTATTTATCTTTAATTATTGGGGATCATATATTTCACAATTAAATGATAGATTTAAGGGCTATCAACTCTATTATTCCCAAGAAAGTAGTTGATCTTCTTGGAATTAAATATGAACCCGTGACTAAGGAAGTCGTGCAACTAGACAAAACTAATATTAAGACACTAAGAGTCATTAAGGACCTAAATTTGACCTTGCATGTATGCTCTAGTTGCACCATGTTGTAAGACAGCAATCATAGAGCTCCCTACCTTATTGGCTATTTTCTTATCTAGAGAATTCACTATCAAAATTGGTAGATAATTGTCCTCCAATAGGTCCAATATGTTATTTAGGACAAGATATGGTATAAAGATGGTCATAAATTCATAATCAATTACAAAAAATTACATTGAACCCTACACTCCTATCCGCATTAATATGAATTACACATTGCATGATCAAAGGGAAGAAGGTACCACATATGAGTCTTGTACTATGATGCCCACTTGTCACGAGAATAAACCATGGTAATAAAACATGACAATTTATTTTTTTTACTTAGTTCTATTGACCTTGCCATAAAATGTGCAACAACTTGACTATAAGTGTGGGGTTTCTACCTTCTAAGAATTGTGTACACCTATACATTAGTTCATACAACTTATATAAACAATTTCCATGAGGTCACATCCTTATATAATATTTGTAGGCTTAACCCTATATTTTCTATTGACTTGCACTTAGTATCTTGCACCATGATAATATGATGCAATGTAAGCAACATTCACCCCCCTCTTCTTCTTTTTTACTTAACAAGGCTTCCACACTAGTTACATATGGTTAGCAAAATTTAATTGGGGGTGTGAGGGGGGGGGGAAGGGGGGCGAAGGTGACTATTTCATTGTGTGTCATAAATAGAAATATCAAATATACCATTGCAAACTTAATGGCTTTAAATGTGATACTATTAAGGAAGTTATGATGATAATTTTGTGGCTATATCTACCATTATCTCATTCTTCCAGTTAGAGTATCAGTAAAAATAGAACCACAACCACAACACAACTAATTGTTTATGATTAAACCCATATAATAATTTTGATGGCCTAACACATGATTTAATATTGATACTCTCGAGTAATCTTAATAACCACTTTGATTGTTAATTATAAATTATTGAGATGATAATTGATTAATCCATCATGCCATATATTACTATTGTACAAATATAGATTAATGGTTTTTAATGTTGAATACTATGATCCTTGTGAAATAGAGAGGCAATTGTAAAAAAAAGTTAAAGGGGGTGTAAGATAAGATAACTAAAAAAATGCATTCCCAACAAGGACATTCGAGCAAAGCTATTGACCCCCCTTTTTTCCTTATTTTGTTGTTTATTTTTGTAATTATATACTTACTTATTCTTAAACTAGTACCATTATTTTGATTGTACATTTCATTTAAAATCACCAAAAGAAAATAGCTTATTAAACCCTAAAACATACATCTATTGACCCTAAACTTTCTTTTTATTATTTGGTTCTATTCTATTGGTTGCAGGATTATCATTTCCTCTATGAAAATCTTCTCATACCCAAGAAAATTTTGTAGGCCTATGTAGGTAGAACGAACCAACATGACTACCATATGGTAGTCATTCATTTTCTATTAGGTAAAATTATTTGTTGAGGGTTTATGTTAGAATAATATATCTTTGTATAGTTAATGGTCAATATTAAATGTAATTAGTTAGTTGACATCTTAAATGTCTTTTGTAGTGAGTAGGTAGAGATTGGTAGACATCTTAAATGTCTATAGTTGTAGTTAGCTGAAGTAGCTAGATTCATAAATGCCTACAGTGCTTTGTCACTGCTATATATTGTACTCTTCTCTTCTTCTTAATAAGAGCAAGTAATAATTACCAGTTCACTTCATGAACATGGTATCAGAGCCCAAGTGATTGAAAATTAATCTTCTAAAAAAATTTGAAAGAAAAATTTTAAAAGCTCTTGAAGTTTGAATTTTTGTGGCTCTTTGTATTATGAAAATTGAGGGATTTTGTGCAAAAGAAAAAATCGTGGCTCAGTGTTTTAGATTTTCGTGCTCCTGTTAAAGGAAAAAATCACAGGTATTTTTTTTTGCAGACTTGTGCCCTAGGCCTGTGGATTTTTTTGTGGTCTCTTTTGCTCTTGGACGGGTGTTTATTTTGAGCACGACTTTCAAACTTTTCTAGGTGTGTGTTTTCACCTGTTTTAGCCACGATTTCGACTCTTGGGCACATATTTTGTGAACCCTTTGTTGGACGCATTTCTTAGAAATTTCGTGCAAGATTTGGATAGGTTTCCTTTGAGTTTTTTCAGCCCCTTTCTACATGTTTTTTTTCTCCTCTAAAGCTGTGTTTTTCATAAATTTTTTGGCACGATTTTTTATTTTTTCTAGGCCGCATTCTTGTCTCCATTATGGACGTGATCTATGCCCTTGCTTTGTTGTTCTTGCTAGGCATGTTTTCCTAAATTCTCGACAATTTTTTGAATTTTCATGGCTACCTAGGGTCTCTGTGAAATCGGCTAGGGTTTTTACCTTCAGTTTTAAGCAGAAAAATTATTTTGATTGTAGATTCTTGGTGGGTTTTCCAAATCTCATCTAGGTTGTCTTTTGATTTTTTGGGTACCTTTTTTTCCATGCCTCAAAATTTGTGCAAGTGGGTGCTGCCAAAGTTTTTTGGGTATTCTTCAATTTTTTTGGGTTTTGTCTTACAAACTTTGCATTTTTTTTATACCTTGAAATCTATGCTAGGGTTTTATTTTTGCCTTAAAATTTGTCCTGCAAAACTTGTTTTTGTTTTTAGTGCAGTATTTTTTGTGCCTCCACTAGTTTGACTTCAGGGTACATGATGGCATCTCTGACAAATATAATGCTCAAAAGCAACCAGAAGTGCAATGGGAAGAATTACAACACACAGAAGCAGCGCATGATTACGATATTTGAATATCATTGCCTCAATCAAGTTCTTTTGGGGAGCTCAACTCGTCCTACTGTAGCTAGAAAGGACCAAGACAAATGGGATGAATGCAACTGAGAAGCTTTCATGCTCATCAAACTCTGAGTCACAAATGAGCAACTACCTTAGGTATTGTCTGGAAAAATTGCTACAAAAATCTGGGATCATTTGAAGGCCCTTCATAAAACCTCTAACAAAAGTAGAGCCTTTCTCAAGTACATGCTTTTTTGCATCATGATGGATGAGAAAATGTCCTTATAGGAACATCTGACAAATATTAAGGACATTCATGATCAATTGGAGGCAATTGGTTGAACAATGGAGGAAGAGGACATGGTCGTCATCACTTTGAAGAGTTTTCCAAAATCTTATGAGAATTTCATTGAAACGTTGAATATTACTTCAATAAATGTTGATTTGAAGTTTCCAGACTTGTGTAACAAGCTTCTAACACAGGATTGTTGGAGATAGTAGTTTGGGAGCAGTACCAGTTCTACCTCCACAAATCAAGCGTTCTTTGCCAGATCTTCTACTAAGAACAAAGGGAAGGCTCAATCTTCTTAGCTGAAAGGTTCTAGTTCTTCTTAGGATAGAAAGAAGAAGAACATTCAGTGCAATTATTGCCATCAATATGGTCACATGAAGGCTAATTGTCAAGTTCGATTAGCTTCTGAACAAAAGAAGCAGGCAAGGTCTCAACAAAAGGGAAATGCTGCAGAGCACTCTGAGCCGAAAGAATCTACATTCTATGCATTTATGGCCAAGAGAACAATAGATTCAATACAATCTTCTACTTGGTATATTGATTTTGAGGCTTCGGGACATTTTACTCATCGTTGGGATTGGTTCACAAAATTCAAACCATTCTTTGATTCTATCATTTTTGGAGGAGGCGAAGAGTACACAGTTGCTAGTAAGGGAAATTTCTAGTTTCACTCTGGAGGGAGAAATTTAATGTTTCTTGGTGTCTACCATGTTAGAGGCATGGAACATAATATCCTCTCCGTTAGCCAGATCATGAGGCATTCTCCTCAGTTGGATGTTGTTTTCAATTCGTCCACTTGTAGCATTATTGATAGGGAGACTTCTACTACAATCCCTATGGGACTTGAGGATCACAGTCTGTATAGACTTGTTGATTCTGATGATTCTTAGGAGCATACTTTGGTATCTAGGAGTACTTCCATCAAAAAAATTTGGCATAAACGTTATGGGAGCTTGAACATGCACTATCTCTGTCAACTTTCTCAGGAGGGTTTGGTTGTTGGTCTACCTGAGATCCAAACTCAAAATCATGAAGTTTATAGAGCCTATCAAGCAGGGAAGCAACATCAGACACCATTCTCAAATGGTGATTCTTGGCAAGCCTCCAAGATAATTCAATTGGTTCATGTTGATGTATGTGGACCAATGAACACTCCATTTGTTACTGGGTCCAGGGAATTTTTATTATTTGTTGATGATTTCAATAGAAAAATGTGGGTGTATTTATGAAAAATAAATCAAATGTGTTCAGTACATTTCAGCAATATAAGGCCTTAGTTGAGAAAGAATCAAGTTCTCAAATTGTCACTCTATGGTCAGTTAATGGGGGGGAATTTTGTTTAGCTAACTTCTCTTCTTTTTGTGCTACCCATGGCATTAAGTGCCAACTCACCACACCATACACCCCTCACAGAATGGTGCAGTTACATAGGAATTGCACCATTACTAAAATGGATCATTCTATGATGGAGTATATAAATTTCCCTAAGAAATATTGGGTTGAAGTAGTTTATACTACAGTCTACCTCCTAAATTGGTCACCTACAAGAGTCGTTAAGAAGATGACTCCTGAAGAAGAATAGTCAAGATGTAAGACTAAGGTGGGCCATCTAAAAGTCTTTGGTTCTATAGCTCATGTCTAGATTCCAGAAGCCAAGTGTGCAAAGCTAGACTCTAAGAGCCAAAAACTTATGTTTATTGGTTATAGCGACAATCACAAGGCATATAAGTTGATTGATGTGGAGACAAATTATCTCATATATAGTTGTGATGTTGTGATTGATGAGACTACTGGTCCATTTCTTCCTACTACCAGTCCTACGGATCAGCTTGTGAAGGCTTCTAATGAGGGTGTTTTTCTTCCTCTTGGTTCCCCTAATGGGAGGGCTTTAGAACATTCTGACTCTAAAGATGAGGATTCTACCAGTCATGATCTGGCACCACCTGATTCTCCTCAAGACTCACATCCAAATGACTTTGTTCTAGAAATCCTAGGAGATCTTGTTTCTCCTATTTCATATGTTGGTACTTCTACTCGTTAGCCTAAGTGGTGACTCAAGACTATTAAATATCTTCATGATGATGAACTCATTGAGGGAAAATCAACTTACAGAAAGAGCAGGCAGCAAAACATAGTCATTTTTGCTCTTATGGCCAACATCCACAACATCTATGAGCATCAGACATATTCAAAGGCTAAAGGAATTCTAGAGTGGGAAAAGGTTATGGAGATAGAATACCATAGTCTTCTAAAGAATCACACTTGGATTCTTTATGATCTTCCTCCTAGGAAGAAATCTATCAGTTGCAAATGGATTTATAAGGTCAAGTATCATATAGATGGTACTTTGGATAAATACAAGGCTAGATTAGTTGCTTGGGGATTCACACAGTGGGAGGGGATTGATTATGAGGATACTTTTTCTCCTATTGCCAAGATGAGCACAATTTGTCGTCTTGATATTGTAGCCTAGTTTGGATGGATGGTTCATCAGATGGATGTCAAGAGTGTCTTCCTCAATGGTGAGTTATAGGAAGAATTCTACATGATGCAGCCTCTTGGTTTCAAGGTTGTTGGAAAAGAGCATCAATTCTATAGGCTCATGAAAGTACTCTATGGACTGAAATAGGCTCCCCATGCATGGTACATCAAGATTGATTAGTACTTCGTTGATCATGGTTTCCAGCGTAGCCCTTCTGGTAGCAATTTGTATGTCAAACACTTTGGTGATGATATTTTGTTTCTTATTGTTTATGCTGATGACTTGATCATTGTTGGTAGTTCAACACATTTGATTACAACAATCAAATAGGATTTGTATCAGACTTTTGACATGAAAGATTTGGGGCTTCTCCATTATTGTTTGG
>VDFB02168197.1:0-10804 GCA_007258455.2 Sequoia sempervirens
AGCATTGGTGGCCCATGCAACCCTGGGGTGCAAATTTTATTAAAAAAAGAAAAAAAAATGGAGCCCCACTGCGATTTGGCGGCTACCGCTAGTGGCTTTGTAGTTGCTAGTGGTTAGTGGCTTAGCCGCTGCCGCTTAGTGGCTAGTAGGCTACCAGTGGCCCTGACGGTGGTCACAGGGGGTGCCGCTTCGCGGGCGGTGCGAAGGCGGCACTTGCCTTTTTAAATTTTTTTTGTAAAACGTCTATAGGTGGGGCATATAGGGTCGTACGACCCCTGTAGCAAATTTTTTTTGCCTCAAAATCTTCCGACGTCGAAATAGGACGAATTTTATAGCAAAATTCATCAAATCGGCCTCCTGAACGCAACTGTGAGGTTCTTTTCGGCTCAAAATGCTTTGAAATTGTAGCTACCCTCATAGATTTAACCTCAAGAGTTCAAATTAGGCCAAACAAGAGGCAAAACTAACTTTTTTGATGGCTCTGAATCCATTGGAAGACTCTATTTTGCTCCAAGATGCACCGAATGACAACTCAAGGCATAAAATCTCTCAAAGAAAGGATTACAAGTCTGGAGCTCTGATACCATGTTGAAGTTGGGAAAATCAACTCCACAGCTCCCAAAGATCACTTGCAATCAAACACTTGTCACAGAAAGAGAGAATAGCAAAGCTATGTTGGCCAAGAGCTATTGATCCAAAAAAGCACGAATCATTATGAATATGCATCTTAATGATTATACAATAAAAAATCCTTATAAAAGGATAATAAATCTAGAAACCCTAGGTGAGGATAAAACAAGATCATGACATGTGTCCTGATCCTATGACATGAGACATAAAAAGAACATGACCTAAGTAAGCTTAAGTAATTAGAGGAAAAAGAACCTAATAATTAAGTAAATACCGTTTACTCCAACAAGAATCTCCTTGCACATACCCCAATGGGTTATGCTAAAGTATGGGTACATGAGTGAATGCAGAGGCAATGGAATATCTTGCATGTAAAAATTTGGAAAGAAAATTGATTCAACTCCAAGACGATTCTTTAGTAATGCACATTTTTCCTATGTGGGACAAATTTGTTTGTAGTTGAAACCTTAGTTTGCAAATTTGGCAATTTGCTGAGTACGTGTGAGTTTGTTTGCTCCATGAGTACTCACAAGGTTTACTCTCCAAATTATAAATCCGAGTATTTGGAAAAACTCAACAAGACTTGCCAAAAACTCAGCAATTTGTTCCAGTTGACTTGCCATACCAGTAACATGTCAAAATCACGGGGAAAAAGTGGGTTAAACACTCCAAAAGCTCTGTTTTTTGGCTTTAGAGCATTGTGTTTTGCCTTTTTAAAAATTATGAATTTGGTGTGCACCATGAAGGTCTGTGTGGTTTTGAAGGTCTTCATTTGGGCTGCCCCTAATTCCTGCGAGCAGTGCTGCCCCTCAAGCCCATTGGGGATGTTGCCCCCATACCCCCACCAAACTCATTTGATACATTTTGTAGTTGTATTTTGCATAACATTTATGTTTTTTTTTCAAAAACTTAAGTGCTTTTTAAGTTACCGAGCTCTTGTCAAGTACAAACTAAGTCGGAAATTTTTAGCTTGCCAATTACTCTCTGAGTCTGAGTCTGCGAACTATGGTTGAAAGTGAAACCATCAATTGCACTTTGTTCATGCGATCATGAATTCATTTGCAGTTGAAACTGTTAAAGACAGTTTTGTGCTGAAAGAGTTAAAACCTAAATGTAAGGGCAAAAACATGTGCAAATGCCTGCCAGTAGAGTTTGAAGGAATGCAAGTGGCACCAACAGATTTTTGTAATAGTTATACATAACTTTCTCTGCTGAGTTGATTTAGAAGACATGCTGAAAGATGTAACATATACCCCAAGATCTGCCAAGACTTGTTTTGCATTACTTTCTCTACTTCTAGTTTCTGACCTTGTTCTATCATTCTTTTGACAAGCAAGTCTTTCCCAGTGTTATGCTTTTCAGATACATAAGGTGAACTGCTTTCTTGATGTGCTTAGGAGACAGTTATTCTAAGAAATTTTCTACTACTGTTTCTTACTAATATTTTGCAGTTCTATGTGATGAATTGCAGGAAGGCTGAAAATACATTATTATTATTATTAGATAAAAAAAATTGAATCTGAGAACTGCAGATCAGTTTATCAAAGTTCCGTAGTCATGAGACTTTGTGAGTACTTGCCAAGTCTCACCCATTTGCACTCCCTCACCAAAAAACAAACAGAAAAACCATTAAAACTAAAAATTCTAAAAATAATTCTATTTATAGGATATTTTTGAAAACTTTACTGAGTTTATGCCAAATCCAAGTCAAAACTTTGCTTGCTGAGTCTTCACTGAGTTCGAGTCTCACGACTAATTCCCATCTCTGCAGTTTTTATCTATCTTCATTTAATAGCTTTCCTTATTTTTGCCTGCATCCTAAGAAAATTTATTGGTTGTGGTGTTTAGAAGATTAAATTTATATTTGTTGTCAAAATTTGTATTAGAGGAATTAGGCTCTTATTCTTGGATTGATGCAATGTTTTACTTGTTATTAAAATATTAAATGTAATATTAATGGTCATCTTAGCTTTAGTTATCTGTTAGCTTTAGTTAGTTTTTAGTAACTTTATTTATGCTTTAGTTGTTTTAGCATCTTTCTGATTTTTGCTTTAAGTTAGCTTTAGTTAATGATTGTTTCTTTTTAAAAACATCGTTGTGTAAATTTCTTTATAAGTAGCTTTCGTCTCCTTTTGTAATTAAGCAATTATGAATATCAATTGTCTTTTCTTGGTATCAGAGCTTAGGCACAAACTTGATTAGTATTAGCCGAATTTTTTTATTTTTTTTTTTTTTTTCGTCCGAGAGAATTGCAGAATTTTGAAAAGAAATTTCCATTGGTTTTCTAAGAAAAAAAGCAAAAATTTTTTTGGAGTTATTTAGTGAAATTTCTAGGGGTTTTCTAGGTGATTTTGAGGGGCATTTTGAGGTTTCGTTGATTGGTTTTACGAGTGAAAAATACAAAGTTTAATTCTCAGTTGAGTAGAAGGTTTTGGAGAAGTCAGGTTTTGTTATTGTTTCTGGACTAGATGCGTTTTAAGTTTTGGAACAATGGACAGCAGTTTTGCTATTAAGATTTGGGTGGATGGTAAGATTAAGGGTGGGGATTTGATTTAAATCACTTTGAAATTCCCCTTCTAAGGGTTTTCTTGAGGGCCAGCCCGGTTTTGAAACACCAGCGTTTTATTTGTTTCTTCCGTCGCGGGTTTCTTTGTTTTATTGGGCATGTTGAATGAGAGTCCATTTTTTTGGATCGTTTCTTACGCTGGCTTCTTTGCCTATGACTCATCTAAATCGTAAGAGCACAAGATTGATTTTTTTTTTTTGGCCCATCAGCGTCATTCAGCCCCAGATAGGAGTTTGAATTGCCCTCGTGATTTCACCTTTCTCCCTTGATGCAGTACACCACAATGGGTTTTGGGTGCCATGTATTTAAGGTTCATGGGTCTTCTCATTTACTACCGTTATTTCGATTAAATCCAGCAAAAGAAGTTTTGTTTTACAGAGTTTCCGAAGAGTGCAGTTTCTGAAATTGATTTTAATTTTCCTGAAATTGTTCAATTTTGATAGAAGTTTTTTACCTGGTTGAAAAATAAAGAAATCCATGCAAAAGAGTTTTTCAAAATTTCAAAATTTTTTTACTAAGTGTGTTTTATGAGAGTTTTGAGGTTTTCCTATCCCTCTAAAAAATGAGTGGTTTGCTGTAAGGTTTTGGACGGGTTTTTTTGAAATTAGTTTTTCTCAACAACAAAAATCGTGCACTTGAAGATTTTAAAGAGTTTTTGAAAAGTTTTCTATAAAAATTTTGCAGTTCAAAATTGTTTTAAGAATTTTTTCTGAAAAATCCTTACTTTTTCAAAGCTTTTGAAGGTTTTTTTGAAAAATCTTATAGTTCGTGAGTTGTGCTAGCTGATTGTCCAGTGTTTTGTTAGCTGATCACAGTGTTTCCTTGTTTTTCGTGCTTTGGAAAATGGGAGGGATGGCGTCTTTGTCCAGTATCATGTTGGAAAATATGCAATGGTTCAATGAAAAATTCTACTACCTGGAAGCAGTGGAAGCTCATTGTTTTTGAGTAATCGCGAGGCGGTTATGCTTCTCCAGTTATTAGTCACCAATGATATGTTTCTAGAAGATTATGGGTGGGCCCCAAAAGGACATGTTTGTCTGATGCGACCATTAAAGGGAGATTTTATTAAAGTATTGCGTCGAGGTTACGATGCATTTGGTCTCCCACTTCCAGCGCGGCGTATCAACTGGCCGCGGATCACGGATCGCAGTGCGATGCGACCTAAGGCATGCATTATCGAAGGGTGCCCAAAATCCGTCTATTTTTGGCCGTGCCTGATTCGCAGGGATTCAGGCGCCCAAAAAATTGCACGAAACTTCCCATTTTTTCCAATAACATTCTAAATTTATACAATAAAACTGGCATCTTTTAAAGTTTAAAATCTATAAAACCTTTAGCAGCGATGATTCTCAACTACGAAGGCAGTTATCTGTGGAGTTTCCTCTAGACTTTTTGGCCATCAACAGCGCGCACGATTTTTTTTTCCTTCTTTTTTTGGTTATTGCAGAAAGTTCTCCATGCATCGATTCTTCATTTTTATTTTTCTGCCTGCGTCGATCCTTCATTCTTCATTCTGCCTGCATATCAAATGCCTGTGTCGATTCTTATTTTCATGTGCTATCAATTTTTTTTAAAGCGAATGAATTTTTTTATGTCTGCTTTATAAAAATTATTCGCCGTAGTTTTATAAAAATTATTCGCTTTAAAAATTATTATCCATGCTTTAAAAATAATAATTTTTATAAACATAATAATAGTTTATGTTTAATTTTCATGACTTTAAATTCATGTTTATGCCGTAGTTTATTTATATTTTAAAAAGTTAATTTATAATTTTTTTTCAAAACTCTAATAATTAATTGAATTTATAACTTAATTTATAATTTTTTTTCAAAACTCTAATAATTAATTGAATTTATAATTATTTAAATATTTTATAATTTTATTAGAGTTTTGATTTTTTTTTAAATAAGAAAAAATGTTATATATATGTGTGCATGTGTATTGTGTTTATGAATGCCATTATCTTACAGCGTATCCATATGGGGAGGTCTTGAAATGGCGTATCATTATCGATGCAGTACCTTATCCACGTATCCGTATCCGTGTCCATGCAACTTTGTATTAAATGTAATATTAATCGTCATCTTAGCTTTAGTTAGTTGTCTGTTAGCTTTAGTTAGTTTTTAGTAACTTTAGTTACGCTTTAGTTGTTTTAGCATCTTTCTAATTTTTGCTTTAAGTTAGCTTTAGTTAACGATTGTTTCTTTTTAGAAACATCGTCTTGTAGATTTCTTTAAAAGGAGCTTTTGTCTCCTTTTGTAATTAAGCAATTATGAATATCAATTATCTTTTCACTTGTTTTATACTTTCTAAGAATTATCATTGCCTGACTATCTGTTTTTTTTTAATTTGTTTACGGAGTATTTACACTTAAAAATAGGTTGAAGTGCCAAGTAGATAAATATGCTGGTTTGCTTTAAAATTGAACATGTATCCATTCAAAATACTGCAGACTAATCCCATAATCAACAACCATTGATGAGTATGTGATTATTTTCTAATCATTAATTTCCTTTTCTCTAAGTTGCTGAATTGCTCATAAACTAGGCTGATTCCAGGTATGAAAAGTCATGGAATCGGAGTCTGTATAGAATCATCACATAATGTGTAGGGTTTGTGGAATGAACTGTGTTTACTCATTTGATAGTGCCAGATGAATGAGGATCCACAACGCCTGGTCCTGCATACGAATCTATGTCCAACTCCCTCTGTAGATGCTATTGAACAATTATTGCCAATCGTCAAATTTTTCAAAACCTATCTAAGGCGAGTCACCCACTAACGGAATGGATTAATATTCAGAAAGTTTAATAATATTTATTAATATTGTGAATGTAACAATATTTAGATAGTTTAATAACTAATATTGTATTATTAATTGTTATATAATATATAATATAGATAAAGTTTAATTTATATTTATTTATTAAATATTAAATTGTATATGAAATCATAGTTTTGAAAATTTATAATTTAAAATAGTTTAATAATTAAACTATTAAATATTAAATTTCATATATTTATTTTTTATAATTAGAGTTTTATTTTTAATATATCGATATCAATTAATATATTTTTAAATATATTAAAAATTAATAACAATTATTTTAAATTGTGTAGTGAATGTTATTAAATACAATTTAAAATAGAAGCAATGGATGGTTGACTCAAAACTATAATAACCAATATATTTATATTTAATAATCAATGCATATACTTATGATTTTTATATATTTTGTACGGACATACCCAAATGCACCCAACCCTTTTAAAAAATTTCTGCCATACCGTCATACTGTACCCACATACCCATACCTGTACCCGATTTGGCAACTTAGCCTTTTCTGTGTTTTAGCTCTGCTTTTCTATTGTATATGATCTTAAATTATCCATCAATGTAGAAAACATTTACCTTGTTTTTCAGTTACTGGTTGAATTGGGATACAGATTCAGCAATATCTCTTATATCAAATGAACATGAATTATTAATTTCACTTCCTACTAATTAATATTTGGCAAATCATGAAGTAAAGACATTTTTATTCTACAAGAATTAGGCATACTAGTTATTACAGGAATATTCTGCTAATAATTGATTTATATTTTCAGGAAGATCGTAATTGCTACTAATATTGCAGAGACGAGTATCACCATAGATGATGTGGTTTTTGTGCTTGATTGTGGAAAAGCAAAAGAAACGAGTTATGATGCTCTGAACAAACTTGCTTGTCTAACTCCAACATGGATCTCAAAGGCATCAGCCCATCAGGTACAGAACTCTGAATATTAGCAATATAGTGGTGAGATCAAACTTCATTTACTTGATCTTGTTGGATGTTACTGCAATCCTGCAGAGGAGAGGACGAGCTGGTCGTGTTCAACCCGGATGGTGTTATCATCTTTATCCAAAGATTATTTATGATGCCATGCCTCAATATCAAACTCCTGAAATTCTGCGGACACCTTTGGAAGAACTTTGCTTACAAATCAAAAGTTTGCATTTTGGAAGTATTTCTGCATTTCTTTCCAAAGCACTTGAGCCTCCTGAAATTCTTGCAGTGCAAAATGCAATAAATCTTCTGAAGACCATTGGAGCTCTAGATGAGAGGGAAGAACTGACTGCTTTAGGTATTTGTGTACAAACTCATAATGTGGTCGGTAGTTCTTGATGTATGCCTTTAACGTTTGAAATTCTGTATTCATATTCTGTGTTTTGTTTCTTGATCACAGGGTGCCACCTGGCAAAATTACCTGTGGATCCAAAGGTTGGAAAAATGCTTCTCATGGGGGCTGTTTTCCAGTGTCTAGAACCAGCATTGACAATAGCTGCTACCCTAGCTTATCGGGATCCATTTGTCCTTCCAATTGATAAGAAAGAGGAAGCAGATAAAGTAAAGAGATTCTTTGCAGGAGATTCTTATAGGTGCAAACACACTTTTTCCTTCATTTTTTTGGTCCCAGATTATATCTATCTGCAGGTTTGCTGGTGCAAGAACATGTGTTTGTGTATTTGTGTGTATATATTTGGAAGACTTATTATAAATGAGCTTTTGTACTGTTAACTTCCCTATCAAGAAACATATCCGAATTTTAGTCTTTGTAGCATATATATGGATATATGGACCCTCATATCATATCATATCATATCATCATTGAAAATGTATTGTGTGAAACTGACGAACTAAATCTGACTATTATATTATTACATAATTACAGTGATCACATTTGTTTGTTGAGGGCTTTTGAGGCTTGGAAGCGTGCAAAGAAGCATGATGGTCAAGGACGGACGTTTTGTTGGCAGAACTTCTTGTCTTTGCATACATTACAAATGATGGAAGACCTGCGAAACCAATTTTGTGATTTACTCACTGAGATAGGATTCATTGATAAGTCATTTGGTTCTCAGGCAAGTTATGAGCTACTTATTCATGGCTTGCTGTGCCTACAATTGCATATTAAAATGTTCTTATCTGCATGGATCCACAGCGATGACTAAGAGCTTATTTTCTGTTCTTAATGTTTTTCTTTTCAGGCATACAACCAGTTCAGTGCAGATAGAAACATGGTCTCTGCTGTTCTATGTGCTGGACTTTTTCCCAATGTAGTTCAGTGCAAGCGAAGGGGGAAAAGAGTAGCACTTTTCACTAAAGACGATGGAAAAGTTGATGCCCATCCAGCATCGGTTAATGCCTTTGTAAATTCATTCCCTCTGCCATATCTAGTGTACAGAGAGAAGGTAAAAACCACTAATATCTTTATCAGAGACTCAACAAATATATCAGATTATGCTCTACTAATGTTTGGGGGCAGTCTTGCTCTAAGCCAAGGTGGGCAAGAGATTGAGATGCTTGAAGGTTACTTGCATTTTTCTGCATCGAAAAGAATAATGCAGTTAATTCAGGTAAAACCTGTCGCATTTATTCACCATCTGTTAATTTTATGCTCATTAATGTATTATTTCTTCAGTGCTAATTTTTATAGTGTTCTATTCAACCTTTCTGTCTTCAATATTTAATATTTACCTTTCTCTTAATTTCACTACAGAATTTAAGAGCAGAGCTTGACAAGCTCTTACAAAGAAAGATTGACAATCCTGGTTTAGACATTACTGTTGTTGGGAAAGGAGTTGTAGCTGCTGTTATAGAACTATTGAATACTGAAAATCGACAGTAATCTGCAGATAAGCATCAGATGCAAGCAAATTGAGAGTTAATGGTTCTCCATCATAAAATTTGTTTTTTTCAAAATTGCTCCATTCATATATATATGCTAATAGATATTAATTGTTTAGTACCACAGAGATAATGTATTACTTGGACAATTTATTTTTTAAAACACTATGTGAAGTAGAGCTTGCAACCTAGGTTAGATGTTACTCTGGTAGGGAGAGTTGTATCTGCTGTTGTAGTATTATTGCACAATGAAAATGGATTGCAATCTGCAATAACTATAAGATGCAATTAAATCCAGAGCTAAATGCTTTGAAGTCGCCGATTAGAAATATATTTCAAGATTTTATTATTTCTTTCTGGAAGCTAATAGATATCAATTGTTTACTACCAAAAGGATGCAATTGTTATCACTTGGGCAATTCCTTGCTTAAGACACAATACCAGAGTTGGAAATGGTGGAAATTGAATTATGCACATGTTTTGAGCCAACCTACACGTCATTGAACCAATTTATAATTAATAAGGCATGCATTTAGTGTCAATCAAGCCTCAATTTGTAGTAGTTAAGTGTTTAATTACTTTGGTAGGACTTGATCAGCACCCCACTAACCCAACTATTGGATTAGTTGTAAAACGTGCACAATTAGGGGTAATAAAACCCTAATATTCACTAATTCAAGGAAAATAGGTGTGTGCTCCATTGACAAAATCAGCAAATCATTTTAATAAGGGATGCAATTAAGGATAATCTGGCCCTAATGTGCACTATAATTGAAGGAAAACTGGGCTCATAGGACCTGACTGGCCTTAGTTATTCATTCCATTGAACGAACAAGTCAATTGGTTCAATATCATACAAAAATAGGGCTAATCGAGCCCCTATTTCTGCAAATTCCACATAATTTGGTTTGGAGAGCACCGTTAACGTAGTGTTCACTTCATCAAATTAGTAACTCGTTTTGTTTAATTAGCTGAGCAAATAGAGGAGATTAATACCAATGATTTTTATCTCTTGATTTAAAACAAATTTAAACAATTAGTTCCAAAAGCTCTTACCAACCCCAAATTTACAAGTGATTGAACAAAACATTTGTTGGTTCAATAAGATGTGCAAATAGTTCTATTCATGTCCCAATGTAAAGTAATTGAATGCAATTGGATTTACAGGGTTTGGCTATCTATATTTGTACACTCTGTTGAAGGGGCACAATTGGGCATGCTCGAACATATACACATTGATGCTAAATTTTATTTAATACAACTTGTGTCGTTATATTATTACCTTTACATATGGAAAACACAAGAAAAATACTAATTGTATGTTCTCTAAGTAGTTAGTAATTAATAAATAGTGTCATAAGTAGTAAATATGCCATACACTTGCAACTACAATGTTACATTATGGTTGCTGGAATGCTCTTACGCATAGGAAAGGAATAACAACTTTCATAGTCAAGGGTAATGGATATTTGTTAGTCCTGTTGTACCCAAACCAAATTTTTTGCTTCACTAAGGCATTTTGCTTAATTGAGTTTTAATCTTGTTAAAGTGATGTCGAAGGGTCATTTTTGGGCTTTTTAAATATGGAGTTTGTGTTAGTTTCATGTCAGTCTGTTACTGAGGAAATTCAAGAAAAGTGAAAATCTTCAAAATTTTCTCTCTAAAGAGGGGAGCACATTTTCAAAAGGGCGCCCTATCTTTTAGGGGCTCAGATCTTGTTTTTAGGGTTTGTTACCTCCAAGAGACATTTGTTTGGCATCATGCTAGCTTCGCAACAGGCTATTAAGCTTATCAAACAGACCAGCAAGTTACGGAAGATATAGCGTAAAACGAGAGGAAAGTCAAAATTGGCAGACACTGGAAAAAAAGAGCAACTTTTGAGAAAGGCGCCCATCTTTTTGAGGTGTCAAATGAAGGTTTTTGACTAAATGCC
>VDFB02168198.1:0-18763 GCA_007258455.2 Sequoia sempervirens
TCTTTAAATTTGAATGAACAATCTACCCAAGTGAACTTCGACAATCTGTCAATGGAACATGACAATCATTTTGGCATATCAAAATCGGTCAATCTCAGTCAAACTTAGTCAATCCAGTCAAATCTTGCTTACTCTTCAGATGTGTCCTTCTGAAGGGTAGCCCGTCATTTAATCATGCCCTAGGATGTTTCCTTCCTAGGCATCGTCATCGTCATTCAACATTTTGAACAATCCTCTTGACATTTAAGGATCACCCCTCTTGACATCAATGTTCTTTTAGATGTGTCCTTCTGAAGAACAACCCCTATCATTTATGCCTTAGGATGTGTCCTTCCTAGGCATCGTCACTGTCACCTGGCATTTTGAGGGATCCTCTTGACTTTTGGGGGTTTCTCCTCTTGACATCAACATTATTCAAGATGTGTGCCTTCCTGAATTTGGCAATCTTCGACACTCGTCATCTTGGCATCGTCAAAACCTTGACACCCTGGCATCTCGACATCAAACCGGACATCTCGACATTAAAACACTTGGCAAACACTTGGCACTTGTCTGTTGATTTTTCATCATGTTTCTAGTTTTTCAGCGAGATCCCGACAACAGGATTTAGAGAAGCAGTGATGTATCATGACGTTTGTCTTGTCTTTTGACACTCATGTTACTAGTTTCTTAGTGATGTCTGACTCCGGGATTTAGAAAAGAGCGATGTATCATGATGATGGTTTTGGCTTTATTTTGTCCTTTTTGGTAATCATGTTGCTAGTTTCTCGAGGATGTCCTGGAAATAGGATTTAGAGAAGCAACGACGTTTCATGATTTGTCCTTCTTGTCTTTTTCTACTTGCGGTTGGTTATGACAAAAAGACTGGGGAAAATGTGCCTTTTTGTATGAGTCATGATCATCCTTGTTTGTGACTGTTTAAGTCAAGTGATGGTATGACCTTGCACACCTTGATTTACGTCATATCATGGTGTTTGTTGGCCATCACGATAATCTGCCCAATGATGATTAAGAGCAACAATTAGTAGTCCTATGGAAATGTGTTGAAGGATCTTTTTCGTCTTACTAACATGCATCTCCTTCTGTTTTGTCATCTTCCCTCCCCCATCTCATATAGGCATTGCATCCATATCATCATCCATATCTTTTGCACTAACATTTCATTGTCTCTTCATATTCTAGTCTTCTCATCAATTTCAAGAGCACACCCGTGTTCTTAGAACCCGTCTGTCCTCTCGAGGGGGCATACTGTAACCCTCCTCGTCATTATTCCTCATCTTATTTTGCACCGGGGCATATTTTTGACTTATTTGTCCTTGTCACAATGCGACAGGCTGCATTATGACAAAGAGGGGCAAAATGTAGACACTGAAAATAGACCTAGGCTTGCAAGCTCCATTTCTCGCCACTTTCGTCCTAGCATAATTAAGATACTTAATTATGTTATCCAGTCCATTTTCATCTATTAATTAAATAATTTTAATTATTTAATTAATTCATGTCTATTTATTCTATCCTGATCGATTAGATAAACTAATTGCATCACTAATTTCTTCCTCTTCTTCAATAGTTAAATAAATTATTATTTATTTAATTATTTTGTCATCTTTCATCTATAGTTAAATAATTACCATTAATTATTTATCTATTCATGGTCCTTTAATTCTTCCATAGTTAAATAATTATTAAAATCATTTAACCATCCCATGCCACCTTCCCTATTAAATAATTAATCTAAATTAATTATTTAAGGCCCACTTTATCTTCTCCATTTAAATAAACACAACTTAATTAAATGCCCTCTTGTCCATTTCTCCATTTTCAAATAAATCTTATTTCAATAAATATTTATTTTCCACTTGTCCATTTCTCCATTTTCAAATAAATAATTTGAATAAATAATTTTATTTAATTTGCCCATTTCCTCCATTTTCTAATAAATAATTTAAAATAAATTATTTATGCACCACTTGGTCAAAGATGCCCTCATAATCCCCTCACATAGTCTGCATTTTTTCATAGCCCCATGTCTTGCATGTCTGTCATAGCCGTCGGTGTCATAGTTTTTGCCATGCATGGCATATTCTTGGTGCATCAATTCTAGACCGTCGATTCGACCTTCAATCTCATCCGTCCATTCAAAATTGCCTTTTCTTATAAAATGGCAATTTCAAATTCATTTGGTCTTCTTCCTCTTCTCTCTCTCAAGCATTCATGTGAACTTTCTAGCTTTCTTGTTTTCATCCATTTTTACACATACTTAGAGCTTCTCTTAGTCATTTAGAGTCATTTTGCATAGTAAAATCCTTCAACACTTGTGTAGGACATGGCATAGTCTTAAGTTGTTCAAAGAATTTGAGGGCACTCTTCAACTTGCAGCAAGCTAGAAGGTGTAATGGAGGTCAGCCATGGAGATTGAAGATTTGGGTAACTTTGTTTTATTTATTTTCATGTTTTCTCCTTTGCACTCCATTATTTCTTTGGATTTTTAGATTTAGCAATTCTAACTTAATCAAACATAAATTTCCAGAGATACATTTCCCACTATCACTTACTATTTAAGTGGTATACCCTTTTTTCACTCATTTAAAGCCCCAATACACACCCCTCTATAAACATAATGCCAATTTTATCTTAAATATACTATTTGTATTTCCAATATTGAATATTGCTCAAATTTCTTTCATTTTTTTTATAGAGAGTGATGTGTATTTACTGCACTCCATGAATAAAAATGAGCTTACACCTTACATGTCTAGTATTAAAATTTTGATTAAACTTCAAATTTAGATTATTCAATTAAAACTATCATTCTAGTATTTAAATAACACCTACAATAATTATCTTCTCCTACTACAACCCTATTAACTGTTATGGTGGATGGAGATGAATAAAGGAATATCAATCAGAGAAACACATAATTTTCTCAACACATGATGTTGCACCTCATTTCATTGCTTTGATTGATTCAAAACTGATTACAATTTACTCTTTATAGAGGTCTTAATATATATCTAGATTCATTTTGGATCTTATTAGATCCTAGGCTGACTAAATAAATATTTGATACATTTTCCTTTCTTTATCCTTATCCTATTATTTCTATAATTTATTACATTTAATTGAACATTCTCATTCATTTAATATTGCCAGTGTGAGAGAAGTTACATATCCCAAAACTCCCCTTAATTTTAACCACATGCTTCAACATTTACCAATCCAATTTTTTGTCTTCCAAGTCTACAGACTCACTCAAATATTTTTCTTGCGTGATACCTTCAAACCATCTCTAAGATATGTGGATCTTTTTCAAAATCTCTCCAATTCTAACCAACTATTGCAACAATCTTTCAAACCTTTGATCTTCAAATCTTCACAACAACTTCAAATTGGAAGTCCTCTTTTTTGCAAAATTTCTATTTCTACCTTTTGATGACATCTTGCAAGACCTTCAAACCTTGCTTGATTTCTATCATCTTTCGCATATGAACATTTATACTTTAACAACCTTTTGAATATATTTGTAACATTTTTTCTATTCAATCTATAACTCCATTCACAATTTATCAATCATGCATCCTATCATAGATTCACTCTTCCACTATCTTTGCCAACATATCTTCTCACAATGATTTCTTAAACCACATATTGTACAAGGATGAATATCCCAACACTTATCTTTTGTATGTCCTTTCCTATTACAATGTGAACATCGAATACATTATACATTGTTTGAATAAATTTACTTGAACTTGTAACATCATTTCCTAATTGCCAAGTGACTGAGGGAGAAACCCAGACACAGTTGATGCCAACAACCAAAAGAACTTTTATTATTATTTAGAATGGAACTTCTTACATGCAGAGGATCACAAATCCTCAAGCTCTGCAGAATACATGCAATTACAAAAATTACAGAATTCTACAAAAGACCCCTTTCGCAAGCATGCAAACTCTTTTCCCCAAAAAGCTACCAAAAATCAGAAATCTCGCCCATAAATAGAGCTCCTTTTCCAATTTGGAGCCAAAACAACATTCAAATTTGAGTTTTGGCGGTTTGGTGCCCAAATTACAATTTGAAATTCACATTTGAATTCACATTCAAAAATTAGCACATTTCTAAAAATGCACCAACTTCTAGAAGCCATAACTTTTAATCCGACCGTCGGATTTTCAATGATAATACCTTTTCGGAAAGCTCTCGAAAAGACGATGTGGTGCAAAAGTAGGGCCTATGGCCAATACTTTGGGCTTTTCACAAATTTTTGGGCCCATTTGGAGCCTCTAAGGGCCTCAAATTTGGCTTCAAATATTTTAATAGCTAAAGGGGTATCTAGAAATGCAAAAACATCTAAGAAACAACCAACAAAAATTAAATCTTTCTTTTTTGGGGTGATGTAGGATTTCACACCACTGGATGCTCCTACATCACGCCACATATCCAAGATCTTCATACTTTTCCCTCATTATTTGTTCAATCAGATCTCTAATCATTCCTTGCTCATGCTTTCCTAATCCTTGACCTTTATATCCCATTCTTTTCATAGTTTTGAAACCAACATCATTTTCATTACAACTAACAAAATCAATAGATTCATCATCTTCATCTTTACATTCTTCATCAAAAATAACTTTAGCAACATCACATAAACCAATTGATTTATCAATGAAACAAACCAAGTCTTCCGTGTCACAAGAAATGTCACAAGCTAATGGTTTTCTCTCTTCTTTTGATTTTGATATTTCTTCTTTTTGTAAAGTATTTTCTTCTTTTAAATTAATCTCTTATTAATTGTCCATTTTTTAATTGAAACTTGTTGGTTAATTTTGTTAAGCTCTTTTAGTTCTTCCTCCAAAGCATCTCTCTTTCTTAACTCTCTTACCAACTTTACCTATCGACAAAAAAAAAAATCACCTTGTTTGTTTTCTAAATTCTACTATAACGATTTCCCTTTTCTTCAACAGCTATACCTCTCTTTACTTTGACTATGATTTACAATTTAAACAATTAGATCTATGGTTTCTCCCCCTTAACAACAATGTCAAAATAAAACACTACAACTTTAGAGTGGAACGCTTTCTACAATCTCCTACTTTCTTCTGCTATCTATCCTTATGAGGAATAACTACATCTATGAAACTCTGCAACTTCCTCCAATTCACCTTTGTCTTTAACAATACAATCTCCAAATTAGCAGTTGTGATCTTTTTCTTCGATCTCCTTCTTCACTCTCCTTTAATGGCTTTTCCCTTACTACAATCATTGGAAGCAATTTCTTGTCTTGTGGTCTTCCCTTTTAAAAATTCTGATTTCACTTAAACTAACTTCTATCATATCTGCAACAGATTTGGGCTTCTAGTACCATTCTCCACTAGATCTTCAATAATTTTATAACAAATAGCGGCTTATTCTTTCATCGATTGATAACAACTTTAAATTCATCAACACCTCTAGGTGAGCGATCTCTTTTATCCTCCTACAGTTCTCATTATTCCCTATCGGCATAAATAGCTCTTGAATGTCCTTAGTGGCGACTTACTCAACTCTAGGCTTAGGAAGCAATCTCTCTCTGTCTTAAATTTTAATAATCTCTATTGGTGATTTTAGAACTACTTCTTACTCAATTTAGGTGGCAGCCTTATGAAACTAAGTTTAGTGACACTTACTATTTTATTGTCTGTGATCAATTTCCTTGATTCATCCCGCGATCTCATAAATGGCAGCAACTTGAACCTTTGGCTGGCTTCCTCTAGCTATTTAAAATTTGTGATATGCAAATTGCAATCCTCTTTATCAATTGGTAAGGAGTCGTTGTTAGGAAGGATAGAATAAAGCCGCCATCATTGTCTAGATTTAAGTTAAATCAACGTTGTAGAAAGGAAGAGAATTCGTTGTTTGAAAGGTTGTTGTAGCAAGAAAAAGAGATAGGAAGCATAGTCCAAGTTTAAGGCACCTGTCTCAGTCTTTTAAAGTCATCACAATTGTAGCCAAGATAAAGGTAAATCAAATAGTTTTATAAGCTATTGTTGATGCATGAAAGAGCCTATTCGCAAGAGAGATATCTATAGAAAATAAGGGATTTCTTAAGCCGCCATCATCTGGTTCAGATCTAGCTACCACATAAACAAATTTTGGTCGGCCAAGGCAACAAAAGAAAAGGAGATCTAAGCCGGATTGTGGGAAAGGGGCAGAGGATTTGATATAAAAATAGGGAAGTGAAAACAAAGCACACTAAAATATGCATAAAAAAGTAAAAAAAAAAACAAATAAAAAGATTTGAATGTTGCTCACAACACACACAAATAACATAGTAGAAAATAGACGATACTAGATTTATATATGTATTAAACTGAGAAGTTACAGTAGAGCTTCATTGCTTTAATTCTTCCTTCATCCTACTTCTTCCTTGTTCTTCCTTGTTATAATAGAGCTTTGTTTCCCTTCTTTTGCCTTTTAAAAATGACAACCTTTTGGTAATAAAAAACCAAAAACTACAAAGGAGAAAGAAGAATATAATAATAATATTTTTACAACCCATAAAACATGTGAGAGTTAATGTTGAATCATATCAAATCTCTTGAAATCTTTCTCCAAAACCTTTCTCATTAAGATGTCATTAATGTTGATACAAAGGCTTAGCTGGAGAGGATTAGCACAATTAGTTAGTTGAGATTATATTTCTAACACTCCCCCTTAATCTCAACTAGTTGGTATTCTTCTCAAAAAAATTCATAGCATCCACCTTCTCAAAAAAAATTGGAGCATCCATCTTCAAATCCAACACTAAAATTTTTTATGCATCTGTCTTCACTTACAGTTCTGAAATTTCTGGCACTTTTACCTTCACCTAGAGTTCTAAAATTTTCAATGCATATTTCTTTAGCATAGAAACCCAAACAACTTCTCAAATATTCAAATGCATCTTTCACCAATGGTTTAGTGAAAATATCAACAAATTGATCTTCTTATCTACAAAACTCTAAGCATATTTCTTTGTTATTCACTAGCTCTCTTATAAAATGGTATCTAGTGTTTATGTGCTTGCTTCTTTTATGAAAAATATGATTTTTAGAAAATGCAATGGCTAAGTTATCATCACAATAAATATTTGTTTCTTCATCTTTTTTATACATTAACTTAGCTAGCATTCTTCTCATCCATGATTGCTTGAGATGTTGCTCCTATGGCTTCCACATACTCTGCTTCTACTAAAGAAAGAGTGATAATGGGATTTTTCTTTGAAGCCCATGACACAAATCCTGTTCCAAAATGAAAAAAATAACGAAAGGTACTTTTCCTATCATCGATGCTACCAACACAGTCATTTTCCATGTATCCAATGAGTTTGAATTCATCTACAGTTGAATATAAAATTCCATAGTTCTTAGTTCCACAAACATACCTCAATATCTTTTTTCTAGCTTGCCAATGAGAGTCTTTTGGAGACTCCATGAATGTTGAGATAAGGCTCACACCATACATGATGTGGGGCCTTGTGGTAGTCAAATACATGAGACTACCAACTAGCCTTTTAAACAATCTAGGATCCAATAATGAACCATCATCTTCTTTGCTTAACTTTAGTCATGTTACAACTGGTGTAGGGGTTGGCTTGCAATTCAACATGTTAAATCTTTTCAATACAACACTCGCATATTTTGATTGAGAAATAAAGATACCATCTACTGATTGCTTAACTTCTATTCCCAAAAAGTTTTTTATAAGACCAAGATCAGTCATCTCAAACTCTTTCATCATAGCAACCTTAAAGGAACTTATAGAAAGATCCCCCATAAAAATCAAATCATCTACATAAAGAAAAACTATCAACATTTTACCTTCATTCATCTATATATATAAAGTAGACTCACTATTGCACCTACTAAAACCATTCTTAATTAAATAAGAATCAATTCGACTGTACCATGCTCTAGGAGCTTGCTTGAGTCCATAAAGTGCCTTTTTTAGCTTATATACCTTGTCTTCATGACTTGAAATTTCATATCCTTTTGGCTGCTCCACATAAACTTCCTCTTTAATAAAACCATTTAAAAATGTAGATTTTACATCCATTTAAAAAACAGGCCACTTGTTTTGGGATGCCATGGCCAAAATAGTTCTTACCGTATCCAAGTGAGCAACACGGGAAAATGTTTCATTGTAATCAATACAAGGCTACTAAGTGAAACTTCTTGCAACCAACCTTGCCTTATGCTTTAGCACATTTCCATCAATTCCATACTTTGTTTTGTAAATCCATTTTACGCTTATAACATCCTTTCCTTGTGGGTGATCCACCAACTCCTAGGTGCTATTCTTTTCAATAGCTTCAATATCTTCATCCATAGCTTCAGTCCATGCTTCATCCTTTATTACTTCATCAAAAGACATTAGATTAGTAGCTTCTGAAAATAAAGAAAATAAAGAAAAAGAATTTGATTTTTCACATTAAAATCAAATTCATAGATGTCTCTTAAACTCCTTGTTTTTTGTTGCAATAAACTTGCCAATGTAGGATCTGACTTTCTAATGTAGGATCTGATGAGTTGCTTCTATCAAATGAGTTTGATGGAATTTTTGATGGTGTTATGGCTGGTGTTACATGTGGAGTAAATGTTGTATGGGAGAAAAATCTTGATTTCTTGAAATTCTTGTTGTAGAAGGAGGTGTAGCTTGTGCTACAACTTAAATGTTCCATGTCTGGGAGTGGAAGGAGGTATTGCTTGAGGAATACCTTGTTGTTCAAACACTTTATTAGTCATTTCATCATGTGAATCAACTGCTGCTATACTTATTATTTTTTCTACACTTCCATCCCATGCTTTATTTTCAACAAATTGCACATCTCAACTGATTATGAGTTTTCTCGTATTTGGATTAAACAACTTGTAAGCTTTTGTATCTTCTGAATACCCAACAAAAATGCATTTTTCACCTTTGTTATCCAACTTCTTTCTCAGCTCTTCAGGAACATGAGCATATGCAACACAGCCAAAGACTTTGAAGTGTGCAACACTATGTTTTTTCCCACTCCAAGCCTCTTGAGGAATCACATTCCTTACACTTATAGTTGGACATCTATTTAAAATATAAATATTAGTTTCTATTGCTTCAACCCAATATTCTTTTGGTAAATGCTTTGACTTCAACATACTCCTTGCCATATCCATGATAGTTCTATTTCTTCTTTTAGCCACACTATTTTGTTGAGGTGTGTAGTGGGTTGTAAATTATTTGTGAATACCATGTTGTCTGCAATAATTCAGAAAAGTGTTAGAAATATACTCACCACCTCTAGGTGATCCCACAGTAGTGGTTTACAATTTTTGGCCAAATTGGACACTAAAATATTTTTTTTAACTAAATCTTCACTTTCGGGCACCTATAGCGGCTAAACCGTGAGGAATTTGAAGATGATGCAAACTAGAGTTTCATGAAATTTTTTCTGTAGATTCTAAATATATTTTTTTCAATTTTTTTGGAATCAGACTGCACTTCTTTTTTTGTCTCCCTTAAAAACTAGTTTTTTTTAGAAAACAACATTTTAAAAAAGTGACGCTCACCATATAACGCATAACTTTTTTTTCATGAAGGATAAAATTCTAATTCTTTAAAATTTAGATTTATAACTTCAATATCTAGTGCTTCCACTTGGTTAGATAAATTTTTTTGAATTTTTTTTCTTTAATCAAGTTTCAAAGTCAAACCACCATTACAATTCGTACATAGCACAACCGATAACGCTGTAACCTTTTTGTATGTATCGAATTCAATTTTTTGGTTGATCAAGGACTTCAATATCTGGTGCACTCATATTTTTCAAAAAAAAATTGACAATCTTCTATTTTTCCACATGTGCAGAACATAGAGTTTGATTTTTGGTGAAAAGCCTACATTCACAAGAAATAAAAAATAAATATAATAATTAAATTAAATTATTTAAAATTATACTTTTTGGGAAGCTTATAATAAGGACTAAATAATTACAAAAGATAGTTTTTAAATGAATTCATTTGATCCCCCAAAAGGTAAATCAAAAGTTGTTTTTTATCAGCACTTTGATAGGTGTAAAGGAGACTCCGTTATAGGTATGGTTTAAAACTAGCAGGGTTCTATCCAAGGGGGTTTTCTCTAAGGTAGTTTGATAAAACCCTATTTAATTAGAATGTTTATAAAATGAAACTTTTAAAGGCTTAAATCATTATATTTTCTAAAAGTATGTGATTTCAGAAAAAATCAAAATCTTCCAGAAATTGTAAACTAGTTTTGTGGGAACACCCCTCTGTCAGTTCTTAATACTATGATGTAGTAACCACTTTTCTTCTCTACAAGAGCCTTGAACTACTATAAGACTCCAAAAGCATCATATTTATGCCTCAAAAATTAGGCCCATGTCTTCCTTGTATAGTCATCAATAAAATGTAGAAAATATGTACAATCTCTAATGGAAGGAGTTTGCATTGGTCCACATATATCAAGTGAATAATCTCAAGAGGTTTACAAGCTCTTTTTGATTCTCCAATAGGGAAATTATCTCTATGTTGTTTACCCAAGATACACCCTTCACATACTCTTTCTGGTTTTTGAATCAATGACAATCCTTTAACCATATTCTTTCTATGCAACAAATTCAGGCCCCCAAAATTTAAATGACCAAATCTCAAATGCCATAACCAAGATTCATTCTTTACAACTAATTGAAATATTTTTTGAACAATTACACTATCATTTTGTTGATATTTAGTTCCAATTTCTACTTTTTTAGAGCAAACTTGTTCTTTTTTTGGAGCAACATTGTTCTTTTCTAGAGCAGCTTTGTTCTTTTCTAGAGCTAGCTTGAGAAGCATTTTGAGAATTTTCAGCCTTAAAGGTTGCTTCGACTTGTGTATTTTTTGATATATGATGAACTTCTGTTGCATTTCTTTTGATATTAGGTTTCAACCTCAATGGGAATATTCTATTTCTTGTCATTTGTACCTCTTCTATTAGCTGACTACTAGGATATTTATCAAAATAACACATGCATTATCCTTCATATAAATTCTATATCCTTTTTGCACTAATTGATCAATACTCATCAGATTATGCTTCAAACCAGCAACATAAAAAACATCATGAATGACCTTTTTCTCCCCCTTTTTGTTAGAATATCAACAATCCCTTTTCCCATAATATTCACTTGATTATTGTTCCCAATAGTGACATTTAAAGTAATTGATTTATCTAAGCTAGAAAATAACTCTAGATTTCTAGACATGTGATTGCTACAACCAAAGTCTAAATACCAAATATCATTTGGACTCTCTTGAACCACATTACATTCAACCAGTGATTTTGTAGAAATTGATTCAATAATCTTTGTGCATGTAATAAACATAGAATTTTTTGTAGAATTTTCTTGGGGAATTTAATTTTGTCTTCCTTGATCATGTTGTTTCTTTCTGCATTCAGAAAAGTAGTTACCATACCTCTTACAGTAATGGTATTGAACATGTGACTTTTCTTGTATTTGACTAGTTGAATGATTATGAGAGTGATCATTATTATGTCCTCTTCCACCTTGGTTTGTAGGACTGTTGCTACATCCTCTAAATGTGTTTATTCCTCTACCCTTAGGAGTGAATCTACCTTTACCTCTTCCACAGCTTATTGAAGCCTGAGATGAGAATGCATTTTTTATGGAAGTGTGTGATCTATTCAGCCTATGTTCATGATTTATCAAATATATATGCAACTCATCCATTGTCATCTGAGTTAAATCCTTAGTTTCCTCTATAGCAACAACTAAAGGATCAAATTTACCAAGCAGAACTCTTAGCATTTTTTCAACTATTCTTGTATCTTCTATTGTTTCCCCATTTTATTTTATTTGATTCACAAGCCCAACAACATGTGTGAAAAATGATTCCCCATAATCTGAATCTTTCATATTTATGTTTTCAAAATATTTTCTAAGCAACTAGAGTTTTGCAATTTTAGCTTTGTCCTTACCTTGATAAGTTATTTGTAGTGTATATCATGCCTCCTTTGCTTGCTTTGCTGCTACTACTCTTGGGAGTATGCTTTCATGCATTGCTTGATGAATGTAGAAAAGGGCTTTCCCATCCTTCTTTCTTTTCTCTTTTAAAAAATATTTTTCTACCTAAGTGAGTGCATTATATGCTGCTTGGTTTGTTGGTTCCACATAACCATTCTCAACTATCTCCCAAACATCCTGAGACTAAAATAGGGCTTTCATGGTTAAAGACTAATACTCATAATTTTTACCTATAAGAATAGGGGTTTGTATACTAGACAAAGATGCACCAGATGTGGAATCCATGGAAGGCATTAATGGTTGTCACAAGAAAATGAGCAGAACTAAGAAAAATGGAGAGACAAAGGGTTTAAACCAAAGCTCTAATACCAGGTGTTGGAAAGGGGTAGAGGATTTGATATAAAAAATAGAGTAGCAAAAATAGAGCACACTAAAATATGCATACAGTAGTAAGAAAATAAAAAACAAAGAAAAAGGATTTGAATGTTACTCACAATACACACAAATAACACAACAAAAAATAGATGATATTAGATTTATATATGTATTAAACTAAGTAATTATAGCATAGCTTCATTGCTCTTCTTCTTCCTTCTTATTCCTTCTTCCTTGTTCTTCCTTGTTATAGTAGAGCTTTGTTTCCCTTCTTCTGCCTTTTGAAAATGACAACCTTTCGGTAATAATAAACAAAAAAATATAAAGGAGAAAGAAGAATATAATAATATTATTTTTACAACCCATAAAGCATGTGAGATTTAATGTCAAATCATATCAAATCTCCTAAAATATTTCTCCAAAAACTTTCTCATTAAGATGTCATTAATGTTGATACATAGACCCTTAGCTAGAGAGGATAGGCACAATTAATTAGTTGAGATTATATTTCTAACATGGATGTCATTGAAGTCACTGTAAAGAAGGATGACACTAGTGTTTATGTTGTTTGAGAAAATGAATTTTATATGTTAATCACCGTTAAGTAAGGAAAATCATGTTTAAAGATCAGAGTTGGACAAAGGAAGAGTCGTTGGAGATAGCTAAAAGTATCAAAGCCAAGCTATAGAGGAGAATGAAATTTTATAGGAGTCATGCAGACATGAGGAGAAGCTTGAGGTCGTCGGTTAGAGGTAAGATAATGGCTTGATTTGCTAAAATTAAAGATAGTGTTGTTGAATGAAGATTAGCAGAGTCTATATACAAAAAGAGTTGTTAGAGATCATTGAAGAACAAAAGAAAGGAGGTTGCCCCAAATTGTGGCATTGGAGACCGAGTGGAACCAAGTAAATGAATTATTAAGGTTGTTCTAGATCATAGAAAGAAATTCACAAGTCATGTAGAAGCCATTTTAAGTGTGAGGTCATAGCCAAAGGAAGAATATTGAAGGAATTGCTCATGAAGAACTCGACCGAGACAGATCGCATATGGCAATGGGTTTACTAGACTAGAATCATAGTTAAATCTGATCAAGAGGTAGTCTCATATATTTATGAAAGATGTTTTCTGCAGAGTTATCGCTATAATGAAGATATTTTAATGTGGCTAGTCTAGAATCAAGGCAGATTGAATAAGGCATTTGGAAATCGTTGGTTTGAAAATAGGAGTCGTCAAAAAGGATTTTTGTTTTCATAAAAGGTAAGGATTTATTCTACTAAGGGTTTTATTTAGTGAAAATTGAGATTACAATATTGTGAGAAATCATGAAGATTTTAAAGGTTGTCATTGTTGAGCTTTATACCGTGGCCAAGCAAGAATTTTAGTTTGGTGAACTCACAAATCATGAAAAAGGAGACACACGAAGTTGTTGAAAGAAGAAATCACAATAATAGAATTACAGTCAAGTGCATAAGGTGGGTTTAAAATTATTTGAATCAATAAGGTGAGTTTAAAATTATTTGAATCAATGGAAAACACTAGTAAAAGAGAGAAGAAAAAAAGAGATTTACACAAAGTTTCAATAGAAAAACTTGGAAAGTTTTGATAAAAATTTATGATCTTGATATTAAATTAGATAAAGTTAAAAGAAAGAATGAATAATTTGAAGAAAGATTAAAATAATTTATAATATGAAAGAAATTTAGAGAGATTAGAAGAGGAAAATTGTTTACAAAAGCTGAAAATATCAAAATTGAACGAAGAAAATAAATGTTTGAAATCAAACTCGTTGGTTTGTAATGTCTCATGTGACACTGAAGACTTGTATTATTTATTTGATAAATTAGATAGTTAATGTGACATAGCTAATGTTCTTGATAAAAATGAATTTGATAATGTAACTAAAACTACAAATCATGTTAATGAAAATAATGTTGGTTTAAAAATAATGAAAAGAATGAGATATAAAGGAAAAGGATTAGAAAATTTTGGACAAGGAATCAAAGAGCCGATTGAACCAATTATGAGACCAAAATATGAAGATCTTGGATATGTAACAAGTATAAGAAACCATGCAGGTTCGAGAAAATTTGTTCAAGGATTGTAATGTGTGCAATGTTCTCATTGTAACATAAAAGGTCATACAAAAGACATATGTTGGATTCTACATCCATGTACCATATGTGGTTTGAGAAATTATTGTGTAAAGATATGTTGGAATAAAGATTGGAAGAGTAAATCTATACCAAAATATATGCAAATGAATTGTGATGAAGTTTTGGATCAAATTGACAAAAGTTGACAAGTATGTTCAAAAGATTGTTCAAATATAGATGTTCATATGTAAAAAAAGATAGTAATCAAGAGAATTTTGTTGGTCTTGCAAGATGTCATAACAAGTTTGCAAAAAAGAGGACTTCAAGATTGATGTTCTGAATATTTTAAGATCAAAGTTCAAATTACTGATGTAATAATTGGAAGCAGTTGGTGAGATTTGGGGAGAGCTCAAGAGAGATCCATAGATCTTAGAGATAGTTTTTGAATGAGTTAAAAAAATTGAAAAACAAACTGATAAATGCTAAAGCATGTGTCAAAATTAAGGGGGAGTATTGGGGTATGTAATTTCGTCCACAAGACCACAAACATTAAATGTAATGATTAAAATATTAAATAAGAGACATAAATATTAAATGAAGAAAACAATAATTAAATACAAGGTTGTAGAAAATATTAGATAAGAATGAAAGAGAAAAAAACATTATTAGTTAGCCTAAAATGTAATAAGATCCAGAATGGATCTAGAAAATTCATTGGATACCCCTATAAAAGAGACATGATATAATTGATTCGAGCCAAGCAATACAAATAGAGTGCAGGAGCACGTTGAGGAAGTAATTGTGTTTATATTTTATGTTAATATTTTGTGTTTAATATCCATCCACCACATCAATAGTTAAATAATGGACTATACGCAATCAAGTAGTAATTGAATGGAAATTGGAAATGAAAAGAACTGATTTTGTTCAATTCCTGCACTTGTTGGGAATATTTCTGACCATGAGAGTAGTGCGAGGGGTGCCCTAATATAATTCTCCTGCATTCTCTTCAAAGGTGTAAAAAGTGCCAGAATCTTTGGAAGAAGTTCGGGGACTCAGGCCCATCTGGTAACTCAAATGGCGGATGCCTCCACTGTCAAATCCCTGGCTTCCTTCCTTTGGATGGACTCTTCCTTCCTCCTCGTTCTTCACACCACATGCTTCAATCCTCACACTGAATATTCTTCCTCCAAAAAAATGTGGATGCTGCAAAAAGATTTTCTTTTGAGTAGATTCTTCCTTTCTCTCGCTCACGTTACCACGTACTTCACTCCTCACATTGAGTCCTTCGTTAAAAAAGTGTGGATGCTGCAAAAAAATTTCTACTGTGCAGATTTCTGACTCAGCCGCCCCTCACCATGGCAGTTACAAGTTTTCCATCTCTACTGTGAAGGCTTAGCCGCCCATTACCTTTGACAGTTACATATTTCCCAATCCAGAAGGTGAAATACAGGCGAATCCATCCGTTACCAAAAAAAAAAAAATCCTATATCAACGTCGTGACAGTTATACTATTAATTCTTTCCTATTTCATCGCGTCAACCTTCATCCCCGAACAGAAGCTTTGCTCTCAATATTCGTCACCCTGTGAAATTGTTATATTATGTGGAAATATAATATGACACGACACATATGCTATTATTAATTTCAGTTAGATCATTTCTAGGTCGGCGGATGGGATGACGGTTATATCATCCTTCTTGGCGAAACCCTAGCATTTGATATCTACATGCCATTTTGTGCAAGAAGACTACTATTATGACATTTTTCATGAGGATTGCACAAAGTCAAAAATAAAACCATATGATTATCTCACCTTCTATTCGTGTGTGCATGGTTTTCAAAAATCTAATGTTCGCAAATGTTCCCTGTCATTTAGAGTTGCCTTTGATTTTTACACACAAGGGATTGTGGTCTCTATCAAAGCTTCATCTAGGCAAGGTGAAGGTGAAACTGCTCACTATGAATCATTCCCATTATCTGTTATAGCAAGTATAGCGAGTATGAAGGACATAGATGAAATGAAGTATGTGATAAACACACAAAGTGGGTATATATTATCTTATATATTATCTTATCTAATTCATTTATATGACTTTACTAATTCTTCATCCCTCCACTCTAGTATTGAAGGTTAGTTTTAATTAGATTTCTCTACTCATAAAAATGTAGTATTGAAGGTTAGTTTTAAATAGATTTCTACTTATGCAATTTTTTTTCTTCTTGATTACGATTCTGTCTTGAGTGGATAAGAGACTTGAGTTTGAAAATATATATTGATTCACAAGTATTCACATCTTGAGTGATAAAATTGTAATATTATACATACATGTATTCAAGATGATATAGGAGTTGTTCTTTGAACTAATTTAATATTGGTAGTCTACATTTAATATATGGAATCAAATATTGTAGGTTAGAGCCTTGTAATGGTGGGGATAGTTTGATGTGAGAGATAATAAGGTATAGTCAAGAAGAGGCCATTGCATAATTAGATGTTTCCATATAGCTAATAAAAATTTATTGGGGAATCTTGTGCTACAAGATTTATTTAATCACAATTTTTATTTGTATGCTTTAGGGATTAGTTAGTGCAATAGAGTTATAGATTATTTTAAATAATTTGCAACTATTTTTTCTTAATGCATGTGAGACTTTCCTGATTGGAGATAGATGTCTAAGAAGGTCAACTATGTGATGCTCCTTGTATTTATCATTTGTGCATAAGTACGTTTCTAGTTTTTTTCTAGTTTATATAATTATCCCCTTATTTTGCATACTTTAACTTTGTTTCCTAATTAAAATAAATCCATTCATTTTGAATTATTGATCAATCTTTAAGTAGTTGTAGGCTTCATTTGTTAGTGTGGATCAAAATTATAATGTACATTTAATAAGTGAGCTCAAGCTAAAACATATTCATAGGATGATGCTAGAGTAATTTGTAATATGTGGATGCATGTGCAAGGTTAAGCAAGTTCATCCAAAGGGGTAATGATTATACTTCAATAATTTATTGCATGTGTATATTTGGCTATCATTTTCTTAATATTAGGTATGGTAGGTTTATTCACATAGGTCATGGCTAGTTAAGACCTAAGATATAGCTTTTGTATTTATTTCAATAGCCTAGTAGTGACCTTAGGGAGACACCCTCTGAGTTTTAGTAGATCCCAAAGAGGAAGGAAATGTTCCCCCTTCATGTATAACTAGTCCCATAATTATCCACTTTTTTAGGATGAGTCTTAATGATATATTTAGGTGTATCTTATTTCCTTGCCTTGATATCAAGTATTTGTTCTATGAATATGATGCAATAGTTTTGAGAGCTAAGAGGAAGGTTGGAGGCTATATGGTTCTTATAATGATTTAATCGCTAAAAGGATACACAACCAATATTTCATTGATAATAGAAATAAGTTATTCAATGCTTTTTTAGTAAGTGTAGTAATGGAAAAAGTATCCCTTTTTCCTTAGTTTGGGAATAATTAATATTAAAATGAGCCTAGTGTTGCCTTAATTTAGTATTGTAATGTATTTTACACATTCACATTAAGTTTAGGGCCCATTTTAACTAGATGGAATTAAGTATGCCTTATTTAGGTTGTTGTAGAGTGTATCTTTACACTTTCACACTAATTTAGGGCTTTATTAATTAATTGAGGTTAATTTTCCTTAATTGGCCCCTTTAATTCAAATCCAAGCCTAATTAAATTATAAATTTCGAGGGATAAAATTCGGCATTCATAAATTCCATTACACAACACTTAATTTTAGGTGTGTGTCCTAGATTAGTGACCTATGACCCATTTGCCACATGGAAAATGAGTCCTCACTAAGACTTAGGACCCTATGTTTACATGACATTTAACATTCCCCAAAGTGTGTCCTAGTTAAGTGAGCTAGGACCTATTCACCCTATGGTGAATAGGTCCTCACTTAGACCTAGGACCCCTCTTTGAATTATGTTTTTGTTGGTATTTTAATGATTTCGAATCCAAGATTTGATGTTGGCTTGTGATATTTGAATTTTGGGAATTAATGTAAAGATATGTATAAATACAAGGTTATTTCACATTGTTTCATCTAAGGAATTTAAGTGATCTCAAAAGTATCTTCACAAGAGCATTGATAGAGCATTCAAGAGAATTTCTAAGGCATTCAAGGGAAAATTTATAAAATATTATTACAGCAACCAAGATTCATTTCTTCACGTCAAAGGTCATGCATGTTGTGTGAGCTAATGTGTTGATGTAG
>VDFB02168199.1:0-35450 GCA_007258455.2 Sequoia sempervirens
CTTAATTTCTTGTTTTTGCCATTTTTTTCTTAAATAAATAGAAATTATTTAATATGTTTTAAAAGGATATCCGATTTATAGCACCAAAATATTACATTTTAAAATGTTTTTCAAATTAGATATTAGACACGAATTGGATATCCAAAACAAATCAGATATCCAATTTGTAGTACTTTGGCTTCAACATTGCTATGGAGCAATGTACTGACACCCAACCCAAAACAAAAGTCAACTCAAGATTTTCGCATTTTTTGGCGAGTTTAAAACGCTAATTTTTTCATGTTGCCACTTTTTGGCCCATCATGATCTTGCACATACCTAGGTCTAAATCAGGTAGTTGTTATTGCTAAGGTGGATCACTCCTTTCTTCTAAGGCCATACACTTATGATTGGGTCAAGTGTTCTTTTCTTTAGAAAATTCCTATTTCCTTTTTGATAGGTTAATTATGATTTGATTAGATGGTTTATGAAGCACTTATTTCAAACAAATATCTTTATAAAAGAAGTATATTGGCATGAAATTAAATATGATTTGTATTCCAATGTAAAAACTACAAAGAATGGAAATAATTCTTTCAACACATAAACTATTATGTAGTAGTAAATTAAAATGAAAAAGCTTACTCTATATTAGTTAGGATACACAACTAAGAAAATGATCTAAAGTGACTTATTTATCCTAGAGGAACTAAGTATATAGTATACAAATAAAACCAACAAACCCACAACTACCCCTATTTTGAAGGATTTTAGTTTTCTCCCCTTCCTGATCTCGCTAATATTGTCTAATTATTTTTAAAGAGATGAAGGGGCATAACACAACTTTATTCAACCCAGTAAATACCTTGGTTAATGAAATTTGACAAAAGCAACAAAACAATTGCTATATTTGGCATTTCATGTTGAATGAAGAGTGGTGAAAATAATCTACTTATAGTTTAATAAAACAATATTCTTATAAGAAGGCTTGACATTAGAAAATAAGTGTTACTTATAGTTTAATAAAACACTATTATAGTTTTACCAACATATACTATTGTATGCTTGCATGGATTTTTAGTTAATATATGGGGAGATAGAGATAGATGGGGAGAGAAAGAGAGAGAGATAGAGATATATGGGAAGAGATAGAGAGATGGAGATATATGGGAAGAGAAAGGAAGAGAGGTGGAGATAGAGAGTCGATGGATAGGGGGGATAGGGAGGGAGAGATGGTGATAGATAGAGAGGGGGAGATAGAGAGGGGGAGGGAGAGAAAGGGATATAGATAGAAAGAGATAGAGAGTGGAGTGAGAGGGAGATAAAAAGAAAGTAGAGATAGAGATATAGAGTAGGAGAGATGGAGGAGAGATGGAGTGAATGAGAGAGAAAGGAGAGGAGGAATGGCTCCGTAGATGATGGGAAAGAGGGAGTGACATAGATAGTGGGAGATATATAAAGATATGAGGAAATGACATGGAGAGATATATCAATCACCCTCCCTATATCTCTATCTATTCATCCTTATCTCTTTATCTCTCTCCCCCTCTCTATTTCTTTGTCTCCCTTTCTATTTGTATGTTTGTCATTATCTCCCTCTCTCTCTATATTTTCTTCCCTATATTTATCTTTGTCTCCTTAAGTGTGCAATGGGTACATTGAAGAGGTCTTAAAGGAGAACTATCATATCTTTAATCAAATGGCATACTACCTTGAGCATAACTCCCCAAGGACACATGCCATCCTTGGATTGTTGACATGAAACAACCAATCAAAATTTAGTTTCTCTCTCTCATATTAATATATATTACTATTATATTAAATATATATTATATTAATTATATTTTGTATTATATAAAAATATACTTATTATTAATTATTAATTATAACAATTTTATACATATTTAATAATTTTGTTAAAGAATATAATATATAATTATAATAAGTTGAATAATTATATTATTTATTATGTAAAATATAGCTAATATATACTTAACTATATTGTAGAATATTAAAACCTAGCTAAATGGTGCCAAAATTTTCAATTTAATTAACATACTATAAAACCTAACGAAACCAGGTTGTAGCTCGTCAAATTGGAGAAGTGAAAGGTCAATACCAGCACCGAGGAAGATTTTGGAGTAGTGAAAACAAGGTCAATGTTAGCACCCAGGAAGAGTTTGGAGTTAAAACAAGGTCAATACCAGCACCAAGGAAGATTTTGGAGTTAAAATAAGGTCACTACCAGCGCCGACGAAGAGTTTTGAGGAGTGAAAACAAGGTCAATATCAGCGCCGAGGAAGAGTTTGGAGGAGTGAAAACAAGGTCAATACCAACGCCGAGGACAAGGTTGAGGGCACTCAGGGAAAATTGATGACCAAGGGGCAATGACTAGTGTAAGTTTGGCACCCTCATTCTCTTTAACCTACAATTTTCATGCCTAGTTTCCAAATATCTTCTCGTACATTAGCACCCCCATTCTCGTAAAATGGTATAAGATAAGATAGAAAAAATAAAATAGCTTAGTCTTTCACATTTTTATCGACCAGCCTCAGGTCTTGGAAAAACTCCCATAATCTACCCACATCTTGGTTGAGGTCTAGGATTTCATAACACATAGCCTTCATCGCATGAGTCTGAAGCAATTTTAGACTTAGCCCAAGTATATTCTAGGCTAAGGTAGATCTAATGAATGGAAATAGAGGCATACAATTCTTCTTTAATACCTCCACCACAAACATATGCAAGGTGTTGGTTGTTTTTACAGTAAGTAGGTTGATCTTCTAATCTACCTATGGCATTTCCAATTCCAATCAAGGGCAGCTCGAAGGACCTAGACCAACTGATGAGGATTTTAAAGACCTCCTACACTTTGGGCTCTGCAAGACCCGGGAGGGTGATCCCTTAATGTGTTTAAAACCTCTCCACCATCATCATAAACAACATTAACAACAATAAATAATCTCATTTAATAGCTCAACATAATAGGATAATATCGAATAGAATTGGTTGTTTATCAATAATATCAACTATTTGGAGCATGAGATAACTACAACATTTCACAGTATAAGATAGTCATTGATTTGCAATTTGTAGCAAGCTCTAGGTAAAGGAAAACAAATACTGAACCATACGAATAAGTACAACTTAGATCAGTGCTATATATCCATTGGAGGAGTCAAATTTATAAGCATCTAAGGGTTTATGACAGATTTAACACATAACATATAAGATCCTTGATAAAATTTCTTTACAATCTCATCAATATGTATTCTAACTCAATACTACTTATCAAACTTATACAAAACATATCCAATTCTACAACCTATCTCACATTTTTTTAATTCCTTGAATTAAAAGCTAAACAAGAATCATACACACCACAACAAAGGAGATGAACTAAAACAACCCCTGACTATTTATTCAAAATTTAGATATGTTGCATAATGGGAGATATGAGTTTGAATTATTAATATCAATTCAAATGCCGTAAGATCATTACAAAACATCAACCTCTAAGTAAATTCAAAACCTACTATAGAATGACTCCAAACCTAAATTACATTTTCCTAAAACCACTGTGACTTTATAATCTTCTCAAACTTCATCTAGACTCAACCAAAATATCTAAGAATCCTACAACTCAGATTTAGCCTTGAAATCCTTCTAATAGAAAAGAAGGAGCAACAAGCATCAGTCAGTGTGCCAACACACGTGTCACCAGCCAATTGGACCACGAGATACCAAAAAGTTAACAGCCTAAAAGATCCCAACCTACAAGCGAAGATAAACACTAGGGTTTTACATGAAATATAAAGGTAAACCCAACTTAGGATTTTCCTCAATCACCAGATGACCGTAGACATAAGGCAAGTATAAAATGAAAACATTAAAGAGAAATTCTTGAAGTCTAATACAAGAAAAGGTCTCCTCCTTTCTTGGTAATGATAACCTACTCCACACACAACCCTTAAAAGTTATGAATAGAGGAATATAATCTTTGAAGAACTCAAAGTTGATTCTCTCCTACCCGATGCAATTAGTCATTTTATCCTTACAAACATTTATAGTGATTACTAGAGGCACATAGACCAATTCTTCATAATAGAAGAATTTGATCATACTTTTCCAATGATGGCATTATGAGAAAACCTTAGGTTAAATGAATAATTCCTAGCTAAGTTCTTTAAATCATGTCCAATCGTATAAGAGAAGACCGCTGCTATGTGTACTTGGATACCATGGAGAAAGGCTCTTTGGGCTCTTTCATCAATAATCCTACCTTAAAACATACCAAAAGTCACCTAGCAATTAGACATAGGAAGATTTAAGATGACTTAAAAAAAAATTATTGCCAAAGCATAAACTTATGATGACTTAACCATGCCTAGTACACACTCCCTCCCCATTAACCACTTAGACATATGGAAATTAAATAAATTATCGTTATTTTGGGGTCATGTAGGAAAGTCCAATAAACCACTTGGTGTTTCCTTCAAGTTTATTTCTATTTGAATAAAGAGAAAAATACATTTAACACTTGTTACAAAGTTTGGGAGTTAAAACGTTAAGTAGATTTGATTTGTGATGGACACATTTGGACGGTAGTAACAATAACTTGAAATCTATCAAGACTTGATTACCTTATAACCTGTAAAATTCTAGCAATGAAATGATAGATTAATCATAATGTCACCTTAGGATCACATCACCATGAAAGAACTTCATCCAACATCCTTATGAGTGCAGGTACCACCAAATAGGTATTTATCAAATATGTCTTCCTCGAGCAAGGAAAATTCAGGAAGAGAAGAGGAAAGCGAGATATGTAGTATGTCTAAAAGAGGGAGATCAACTAGAGGTCAAAAGATTAGAAGAAAATTTTGTAAACACATGGAATTTTTTCTTGCTGAAGGGGGGTCATGTTCTTATGATGATGAGAGCATAGGCAACGCCGAGGTGCCCTTGAGGTACAAAAATCTACGGAAACAATGGGTACCCAAGGAACTTCCTCCAATAAACACTAATTTTTGTGTCAACGAGAGGATATATCGCATAGCACCATCGTCAATGGTTTGGGCCTATTTTGCATGGATGACATAAAGTTATGTTACGACAATGTTACTAAATTGATGGAGTATGTCGGACCCTGTTACAGTTACAAAGATTGGATGCAACTGGTTCAATATACACGAAGTATGCGTAGGTATGCAATGTCAGCAAATTATATATAGCTAAAAGATAAGGATCAAAATAAAGGAGTGGCTATGTACATTGACGAAAGGCCAAAAGCATCAGGGAATATTGTAGGGTTTATAAATAGTACATGACTTGGGTCAACAAATAAGCAACCCAATTGCATATTCGAGGCACGTGAGGGAAACCGTGTATTCGTATGCACGATAAAATCAATAACTGCATGGGAAGAGTTGCTAATCAATTACAATTTGAATCGCTTAGTTACAAACATAGTTACTATGGGGGTGGTACGTACTATGTACCATTTTACCCAACATCCAATTAATGACTCCAATATACCATTTTATTCTTATGTTTTTTTTCGTAAGTCTATTGGTTTCATTTCGGTAATGTTTTTTTATATTTAATTTTTGTCACAGCGAGACATTAATCGTATGGAGAAGACTCCAACCCAAAGCACAAATCGTGATGTATCTTCAGGTGCTTCTACCCGATAGGTTTACCTCATTGTAATTGTACAAATTAGATACGAGCAAAATGTTTTATTATTATGTTGTTTTCATAAGTTTATTGGTTTAATTTTGATAATGTTTTTAATATACTTGTTGTAGTCGACTGATCAGGGAAAGGCACCAGTAGTAGATGAGAGCATCCATAGGGAGGTGCAGTCAATACTATGTGATGATGACATTGCTTATTCAAAAAACCCTCTCGATATGATAAGGAAGACCCAAAAAAAATGCAACAAATAAATCGTTAAGTTGTTATTCATAGTGCCTCAAACAAATGAGATAAGAGAGAGGGTTAAAATATTGACTAAGAGATCACAAAACTTGCAAGTAAGCTATCATGAGGTCTTTAATTATAACATAAGTTCATTCATGGTTTTATATTTTGTACTCTTTTATGTCATGAATTAAAATATGTGTTATTTTTATAGGATTTTTTGCGTCCTCATGATGCTCCTGGCCATGATCAGGTACTGCAAGTGCTTCCAGAGGAGTAGGGGTTGGTACAAGTGTCCATCCTGATCTTCCTGCGCATACATCACATCATCTGACCCCATCATCCATGCCTATATTTTCGTCTAAAATGTTGCCAACACATACCATGTAGGAATCCGTTAGTGCACCCTCTAGCAGTGAACACATGCCAAAACATATGCCAAGACATGTACCTGGGGATGCAAAGGCAACTAGTACTGGTGATATTTTAGCAGCATTTCCTGGATCTTCCCATATTACTAGTATAGGAACATTTCTGGTCACATTTGTGCTGATCGAGGATTTCATTCCCATAAAGATAGAGAAGGTCCCAGGTACTTTAAAATATTTTAATTATTATTATATATAATCCAATTGAAATTTACTTATTGATCACTCTATTTAGACTATTGATCCCATGATCATTTTGCAAGAAATGATGTTTTTTATAAACATCTAAGTGATATTACATTTGAGCTCTTCGGGCCCACCATATGCACATGGTGGAATGCCCAAAATCAAGATTTAAAAGATGAGCTCATTAACCATTTAGTTGTGCTCTTCGGTGATAAAAAATTCAACCGAACCAAGGTCCTTAAGAAAGCTGGTACCTATCTAAAGAATGTGAGGGACCAATATAGGTCACATTTAGAGAAGAACAAAAACTATGAGTGTCCCCCCATGATTCTAGAGAGGGAGTGGAAGGACCTGGTGTCAGATGGAAAGGAAAAGGCTGAAAAGAAAAAAGGAAAGACACCACCAGGCCAAGGAAGGTATGTGATACTATCAACAATGTAATTATATATTGATTACTCTTTCTTTTTACATAATCTAACGTATTTCAAACTTTTCATAGGTTGCCCAATACATCGAAGGCAACAAAGGAAAGACTAGAAAAAAAATGGGCAACACAAACTTGGCTCTGGTGGTTAGATGAAATTAGCCACACGAATTGTAAGTATCAATAAATGAAATATTGTATCCGAATAATAAATTGAAAACAATTTTGGTTTTATCACACCATAGAAGCAAAATTCATGATCTTATGCAAAAATGTAGGGCTCTAAATTCAATAGAGTTCCCATAGAAGAGGACCTAAATATTTCCTTCCAACAAGGCTATGGAGCCGTGGTCGAACGCCTAAGAGTCTTGACTAGGAAAACACAATCTTCCACTGCATCCGAAATGCAGGTAAATAAACTCAATAAAGTTTATTTAAAATTGAATACTTGTGCAATCTATTCAATATTAATTTCCACCATAAAGTAATTACATGCCTATTTTTTTTAAACATTCAAGCAATGATAAAACTACACATGACATTGGAATGCAGCCTGGTGAGCGTGGAGCACAACCTATAGATGAAGGTCATGGTGTGCATCCTGGTACTTTAGAGCATGTAGAGCGTGATCAACATGTTGAGCATGATCATGGTAGAGAAGATCAGGAACATGATATGGCCCCATCAGGTAAAGAGGACCACTCTAAAGTTATTTTTAAACATATTTAATTGCAATTGGTGTATTAATTAATGTAACCTTTCATGTTTCAACTTTAGAGCATGTAGAGCGTGATCAACGTGTTGAGCATGATCAAGCTAGAGAAGATCGGAAAAAGAGGACCACTCTCATTTTCTTTTAAACATATTTATTTTCAATTGGTGTATTAATTAATGTAACCTTTTGTGTTTCAACCGATCGGATTTAGAGGTGTTCAACATGTTGAGCATGAGTCTATAATTCAGGAACATGATGTGGACCCATCAGGTAAAGAGAACCACTCTAATGTTCTTTTAATTAATGAAATACTAGTAACAATAATAATAAAACATATCAATTTAACATTTCTTTGTTATTGTAGACCCCCTTGGGCGTCCACGTCGTGAGTAGGCGACTAAGTACATTAAGATCACAGCAGAGGGAAAAACAACTAAAGGGGGACAAATGATTTTGAAAACGATACTCCACTTCAAATTTTTAGCTTTAAAAAGAAACAAAAAAAAAGTGATTGTAATCATATCATGACAACCATATTTTTGATAATATGTAAAAAATGAAAGAATGAATATTATATGTTAATGAATGAATGTGAATATGTTAATTAATGAATGTTATATGTTAATGAATGAATTTTATATGTTATTAATGGATGAATGAATGGTTAATGTTATATGATTGGGTATGGGGAATTGAGAGTGATGTGAGGGGGGGGGGTGGCAAATGAGCTTCCACCATCACGTGGTTGGCCCTGTTAAGTAGAGAATATTAAACTATTCTCGAAACAAAGAGAAGCTCAATAAGTTAATGCACTTTTCAATATAAGAAATGCATCGTTTGAAGCATCAAACCAATATGAAAAGATGAAAGAAAGTGCTAACTTTTCACTATGGTGGCAGAAAAATGATTCTTTATAACCTGAATCCATGCTTTGCGTCATAATTTGAAGTTGTTTCCATTCCAATGTTCTAAGTTTAGTTTGTTTGTATGGCTTTGTATGAATACCACATTGTGTTGTGTGTGGATTTGGTTTCAAAGCTTTGTTTCTTCTATTTTTAGTGGTGACATAACTCTAAAATTTGACTTTTGTGCATACAAGTTAGTGGAAAAATTGATAGCTCTGAAGGGTTTAGAGGCTCGATTGAGATAGATACACGGATATTTGGATCTTGTTGTTGATGGGAGGCTTCCACTTATCCATGAAACTTTGTACCATCTGCAGGTAAGTAAAAGTTTCTCTACTTACATTCATTCTTGATCATAAATGTTGTAAATGATATTAATGCTTCAAACTTAAGATTCGATTCATTGTTATAATGATCAAAATGTTATACTTTGCTATACATTCAAGAATTCTCTTGCCCCCTACCCTTTTCTCTCTCCCCCCCTCCTTTTAAGAATTTTCTGTCATAAAAGATTCACATTTCTGTCTCATTTACACAAATTTATCTGAAGCGCTAGGAGTGAATAAAGATATGTAAAAGATGATGGATTATGTCTAAACAACAACTTTCCATCTTATAGCTAATTAAATCCTTAATATTTGAATAGTTTAGAGCTCGAATAATGCTTGTATATGCATGTGTAGAAATAAGGGAGCCTATGTGAAGATTGAAATTTAAAACATCACTTTGGTATTTTTCCTTAGGCAGTGAAATGATATTTTGAGTAATACAAACCTACACACACATTGATATTTTTTGGCATTGCATTGAGGAAATTTTTTTCTCTTATACCTACCCTCGGCTAGACATGGAGGTATATAATATTGGTTTCTGGGTTTTTTCTATAAGTAGTTAATTTCACAGAGGAAGACTAAAATCTTCTTAATGTCCTGTTAGGTGTGAAAGCATATGAATCACTTGCTGAAGGCACCATTTTGTATTCATCCAAATACTGGTTTGTTCTTTTTTTATGTTTCGCATGTGATTTTTAGGCTCTAGAGATGTAGCTCGGCTCTTTCCTTTGCACTTTTCATCTATTTTGATGATTACAGATTGTCCTCATAATTTTTCATGTAGATCTGTTTGTAACCTTATTTTCTACCAATCAATTTGCAAACTAGTCACATATTAAGGACCATTTCACTAACTTGTAGTCATCCATTACTTCATATGTTGTAGGTTGTGTCTGTGTGCCAATAAATCCTGATGATTGCGAGAACTTTAATCCTACAAGTGTACCCAATCTTTCCCAAGTAAAAGTCTTACCTTATTTTATAGTACTTTAAATGGTTAATTGAAGGTGCTTCTTTAGATCTGAGATAGTTGAACCCTGGATTAAAATATGGTATTAGATGGGTAGTATAATGATAAAAATGAGGTCCATTGAACACAAATTACGAACATAATTTACTGGACTATGAATAGTGTTACAATTATAATTATTTCTCCTTTACCTACCTCTACATTAATGAAAAAGATAGCAGATATTGGAAGTTCATTACATGTCTCATGTATGTGTTAGTATTTTAATTTTGTTTAAGTTGTTCAAGAACTTGATTAGGTCAAGAATATGTTCTACAAGCTCTGTTCTCTTGACATTGCTCAACATTTTCCCTACACATTTTCTCTTCAATCCAGACGTTTCTTAACTCCACTTGTTAGCCCTTGGTTGTTCTCAAGTGTAATGCTTTTCTATGCATCTTGGGTGCATATGTATGATCAGTCATCTCTTATGAAGCATGGATAACCTTTCATGGAATTGTTGTTGTGATTAGACAATTTCCATTGTGAGAATAATCATTTAATTTGTATGGAAGTAAGTCTTTTTCATATTATTTGACTTGGTATTGTAAACTTGTCTTTGCAGGATTCTCTAGGGGGAACAATAGAACTGTGATGATAGGTAGAGTTGTACAACACCATAAATCATTTGGCATTATCAATATATTGCTTATAGAATACTCTGTGTAAGTAAAATGGAATGTGCAATGACAATTGGTCTCAAATTCAAATCTAAATATAAGTACATTATACACAAGAATATAATATCTATTCTATGATTTAAAGAACCCCAAAATAAGAAAATTAATAGGTTCCATCTGTTTACTTTCTCTTAGACACTTGTTTAATTGGTGAGACCCTCAGAATGTCTTGCTGATAAACAGTAGTGTTCAAAACTCCTGAAGAGTTCAGATCGGTGTGACATTGGATCTATCTTGTTGATGGAAGTCATCGGCAAGACATGGACTATCAGAGTGAGTTTTCTATCCTGTGCCGATGATTGATCTCTCACTAATGGGTTGGCTTCGATGGTCATCGCCAAGACTCTTCGTGATGACATGGTGTAGGTCTATTTAAAACTCCTGAAGAGGTCAAATCGGTGTGACATTGGATTTGTCTTGCCAACGAAATTCATCGACAATACATGGACTATTGGAGTCAGCTTTCTATCATGTTCCAATGATTGATCTCTCACCGATGGGTTGGCTTCGATGGTCATCGCCAAGATTCTCTGTGATGACATAGTGTAGGTCTATTTAAAACTTCTGAAGAGTTTAGATTGGTGTAACATTTGATCTATCTTGCCGACGAAAGTCATCGACAAGACATGGACTATCGGAGTGAGTTTTCTATCCTATGCTGATGATTAATCTCTTACCGATGGGTTGGCTTCGGTGGTCATCCCCAAGAGTCTTCGGATGACATGGTGTAGGTCTATTTAAAACTCCTGAAGAGGTCAGATCGGTGTGACATTAGATTTGTCTTCCTGACGGAAGTCATCAGCAAGACATGGACTATCGGAGTGAGTTTTCTATCTTGGGCCGACGTTTGATCTCTCACCGATGGGTTGGCTTCGGTGGTCATCGCCAAGAGTCTCCGCAATAGTACATTTCAGTGAATATATTTTTTTTTTCAATCGCACTGTTTTGTCACAATTTCGACGAAGGAAACTGACGAATCACAAAAAAGGTCTGACGAAGTTGCTATAGCTGCGACGAAGGCTTTGTCGTAACTCCTTGCCCATTTCGTCGAAATGGCGACGAAATTTTGGTTTTGTTTCGACGCTTCAAAAGAGTCATTGCAATTGCATTTTGGTTGTAATTCGTTAGTGGATACACAAAGTTTTCGTCGATATTCTAATGAACATCTGAGTCATTTTATGATGCCAACGACCAACGAATCTGTATCATTATTTAGATGTTTAATTCATCGTCAGAATTTCGATGAAAAAATGGTGACAAATTTTTTTTCGTCAATTCGTCGATTGTCTGACAAATGTTTGTCAAATGACTGACGAACGTTTGTCAGAAAATGGAGTCAAATTTAGGAGTGAATCGACCCCCCCTAGTATTGACAATGGTTGCCTTGCCCCTTGGATACCTCCTTCTGTATGAGCAAGGAGAACGATGATACAGGTTGTGAAATTCAGCTGTACACTTTCTAACTACGTTTGCTTGGAAATCTCTGAGGTCTTTTCAACAAATCTGTTTTGAATAGATGTTGCAATTGTGGTGTTCCATTAAACCACATTACTTGAAGATTTACCAAACTAGTTTATATGTCCCTTCAAGCTAGCTACCACATTTTTTCCTCTCCTCAAAATGTGATGCAAGTTCTTTGGATCCTTCCCCTCACTACACAAAGACTCCCAACCAAACTCCTCCATTCTTTATGATTTGATGGATGTCCCTAATATTTTCTAAATCCTTTTCAACTAGTGACTTTGCACAACCAGCTATGAGCCAATCATCAATTTTCTACTTCATGTTCATTCCCCATGCAACATTAGGTATAGCTTCTTCAAATAAAATCTATATAATGTAGAGCTCCACTCTTGAATTGTGTACCATAACTAGGGAAACTTGTATGCTTCTTCTCCCTCTCAATTCTCATCAAATTTTGGTGCTTTTTAACTTAGGTAAACATGGTGCGTAGGACATTATTATACCATACATTATTCGATTGCAAACTATTTTCAACGTCCTTTGTCCCTTGGCCCTTATATTTATCTACCGTTCTCGTTGTAGATTCCTTCATAGCAGTAGAACTACTTTCCACAATCTCATCCATAAAAAGTGAAGATTTATCTCCTACAAGTTGAACTCGAGACCCAACAAATGTGAAGTCTTCAAAGTTTTTATTAACTAGTCAAACTTTTAGATGCTTTACCATATTGAAGTCGATGTGTAGTCAATATGTTTAAATTTACTATAGTGTTTGAGTCTAACATTTTATTTGAAGGGCTTTGTTTGATAATAAATGGAGGTAGCCTTGAAGATGGTGGAAGCATGCTAGGCTTTGTTCTAAGTTTAATTTCATCCATAGTAACTAATTTTTCAGTTACAACATTTGTTCCCTTTTCAGACTTCTTGAAAGGAGATAGTCCTCATGTTCCTAGATCTATAACATAAGTAGAGTTTTCATCTGTTGCTATGACTTCTTCTCAATGGACTCCTAGCTACTATAGATTTATTCCTTAGAGAAAAGGCCACATGCCCTGTTGGTGGATATCCATCAAAGGCATTGATTCCATCAATTCCTTTTGTACCATTGCCTCGAACTTTACTCTCTTTAGTGCTTGTAGGATAAAATGCATTCAATTGTTCCAAGGGATTAGATAAGAATGTAGATAATGAATTTTTTGAAAAATCTGGATCTAACGCAACAAAAGAATCCTTTGAAGGATTTTGAGAACAAGCAGTGGACACTTGATGATTTGGCCTGCTCTCTTGACTAGTAAGTTGTCCTCAAATTGTGTGACACACATGAGGTCCCCTTGTGGGCCCAACTAAAAAAAATATATTTTGAAACAAGTTTTTATGCTCAATTGACCTAACACTTCTTCTAAAAGAATCTGGCATGGAAAAATGAACTGGGTTGTCACTAATATCTACTTTCTGGCATATTTGCATAGTGGTTAAAATTGGTGAGGTGGGTTCTGGAATCGCTCTGAAAAACTAGATAAATGACCTTGTGAATCTACAAAAATGCAGAAGCATGCAAACATTTGAACCAAAAAGATACCGCAAAAAATGGTTCTTCAAAAGAGATCTTGAGGTGCAAGATATTAAATTCCAAAGTTTCTCACTCAGACTTTTCTGCAACTGCATCTTGTTTAAAACCAATTAGCGCTCACTAAGTCGCCACTTCGAAAAAATATCAAATCACCTTCTAGGAAGCTACCACTAGAGACATTAGATCATTTAGGTCCATGAGCACATGCGCAAGATGGATTTCCTTCAATCATCATTCATCATGAGATATTGAGGGTCAAAGTTGACCTCCTTGAAATAATTTTTGAAAATGCAGGTGTAAAATCAGAACAAACTACATTTGCTTTTAATCTCAAGAAAATATCAAATCTGATCATGAGGCTCTAAAATCAGACTAGGGAGCATATGAATATGAGGGGAATGCAGGGAACCAATCCTTTCATCATGAATATCATCCAAGAATGAAATATTAGCTTGAACAGGAGGCCACTTTGTAGGACAAAGAGTTTGCAAACAGCAAAACAGTCCTAGAAGCCTCCAACTTTTCTTTTCAAAACCCAGTCTAAACTTATCACGAGAAGCTAAAAACTAACATAAATTTTCACATATGTCAATTAAATATATCCACCAAGGGGTTTGGCATGAAATTCAACTGGCTCCAAATTATGACCCTCCAAAGTAGGTCACTTGGGCAGATTTTTCAGGTGCACTTTTAAGTGTGCAAAGGAAAATTTTCAACATGGGCACTTCAAATTTTAAAAAATTTAAAGGTGCCATCAGTGGCTTTGACTGGGGATGCATGCCCCCTGTGGGCACAACAAGAATCCAGATCTCTAGGGAGTAGAACAAATTTTGATTCCATTGGGCGCTCTACAAATGCTCCTTTATTCAACCTCCTTTTTCACCTCATTTGATGACCCTAGGCCACCAAATAAAAAAAGGGGAGTCAATTCTTACCCCTGTCAAACACAAATCTGTTAAAGGATCTGATCTCCCTCAACCCATGCTTTCCTCTATCACACCACAACAACATGAGTGACTGCATTTCTACAAGCACTAGTGTCAAGCTACCTTTGTACAAGTGGAAACTTGCTCTTTGTTTGGCTTCGTTGTCACATGGCAACTAGATAACATAGACTAAATCACTGCCAATCTATTAATTTTCTGAATTTGTATCAAGTGGCAACATTTGAGGATAGTGATCAAGACCACATCAAGACACATTCTTATCACATTTACTAACCCCCTCATACTGATCATGCTCAGAGAAGATGTCATGCCTCAAAAAAAATGTGCAATCCTCCCGAGTGTTGAGCAATGAATTCTCACACATTTGTAACTCCTTAAACTAAGTTACATCATAGGCTAGTTTATTATCATCCCAACAACACAACCCAAGCACATTATTACATTCTTCAAGGTTCTGAAAAATCAAATTTGTCAACACCCACAATACCTTCATTTTCATTCAAATCAGGGTATTTAGAGAACACCTCCAATGTATAAACAATGTTTTCCATCCCAAGTTCACAAATGATGTCAAATTCATTCTTTATACCATTGTGCAATTCCATATAGAATATTTCAAATAAAGATTCAGACAATTCAGAATTTAACCCTAAGCCAAAAATTTCACATTGATTTTTCATAACATGTTCAATATTACTCTCCACAATGTCAATATGAATACCCGAATCATTTTGAATGCTATCACTTTCAAGACTAACAGGGTCAACAAAAAGACTTTCATGTATATTGGCAACCTCATATGCACTTTCAGCTGACAGGCATATTGACCTATGTACTAGAGACTCATTGTTATCTGAAATTTGTTCATTAGCAATAGAGATACAACCTTCATTCTCTTTCACACTAATGCACTCCTCATTCAAAATAAACATGCCCATTTTCATACTATGAAGATGAGAAAGATCATCAAAGAAGGAACAATATTCAATTCCATATTTACTAACATAACGTCATTTTCATCATTTGGCTACTGTACACATAGATCAATTTTTTTTGTAATGTCAACACACTCTGAAAATTCATCAAATTATTTCACATTATCAATGGGTAATAATACTAATCTTAGATCCATGTGTTTATGATCACAATGCATAACTTGTTCATTCAATAATGAACCCCTTCTTTCATCAATGTGTACATCATCATCAACTAGCTGGCATTTCCATCTCTACTTCACAAAAACAATCATGAGCAATAGGGACATAGTCACATTCATCAACATATTCATCATTTCTAGCACTATGTTCAAGATCAGCATATTGAACACACATATTCTTATCTTCAAATTCTTCACCATTCACACAATTAAAATGCTTCATTGATGAAAAACCCGAATTACATTGCAGGTATGCCTCAAGTGCAATTTGATCATTCACTTGTGGACAAGTGACTTCATCAATATTCATATCATTACATTCTTTAGGTTAAGAAAATACCTCTATATCATCCTTATAGGTGCATTCATAATCATCAGAAGAGCAATCAATTTGGATGTCACTATGATCCTTATCACAAGAAAATTCATCACCACATGAACCATGCTCAAATTTTTTAGGGTGAGCGCTTGAAATTTTATCTTCAATGTTTGGATCACTGATTTGTGATGAGATGTCAGCAATGCTCACATTATTTTCATTGATCAAAACATGACATGGAATAAAATCTTGCATCTCTTTTACTTCTTCATCACCCAAGATGTTACAAGAACTTTCATGCATATTTATATTGTCATCATACCATGTATCTTCATCTTCATCACTATTGTATGAATATGCATATGTGCATATTGTGAGCTGATTACAATCAATATCCTCATCCATACAACATAGATCTTCATTTTCTAATATACTCTTTTCATTTTTGTGTATCATGTTATGATTTCTCTCAATAGGACAACTGCTATCTTCATTTTGATGAATCACATTTTGTGCATAATTATGTTGGGATCCTTCAACAATATTTATCCAATCAAGTACCCGGTCAAACCTATGAGGCTTCAACTCCTTCGGCAAGGCACTCAACCTAGAATCATAGATTTCACAAAACTTATCGATGCACATTGAGTCCTCAGGTTTGAAATTTATGGGGATTTGCAACAAGGCATCCAAAAATATTGAGAACAAATCATCTAGTGATTCTCCTTTGTGTCTTTTCATTTTAGACAATCCTTGAACAAAATATGTTTGATCAACATTTCTCAAATTCTTTTGATGTTCAACTTGGAGTTCAATATGATCTACATGTTGTGATGAAGAAGAAATCAAAACACCGGAAGCATTACCATCTTGACAAGCATTTCTATTATCTGATCCATGAGTTCTATCTGCATGAGGTGTGCTAGGATAACCAACACTCACAACCCTATGTCATTTCATCATCAAATATTTTAGATTGTTCTCAATATTCATGGAAATTTGATATGCTCGATGCAATGTTGCGGGCCCTTTATCTCTTAGCACATAACTCATCTTTTTATCAAATACACCTAAGTACACAACCAAACATACTGCATCATTTGGTCTTAGAACTTTTGGAATATCCCTTATTTCCTTTGAAAATTTGAGATTGAAAGTTGGGACTGACTCATCCTTTTCTTTCTCAATGCTCATAGATTTGTCTCTCATTGAAATGGGATCAACCCTTTCACCAAATTGATCCATGAACACTACTTTAAACTCATCCCAGGAATGTATAGAGGATGTTGGTAAATAAGAGAACCAATCCCTTGCATCTCCTCTTAAAGACTGAACAAATAGCCTCATGATCACATCCTCGAGATCTACCTCATAGTCATCCATCACATCAACAAACTCTTGCAGGTGCCTACCTGCTAATTCAAACTTATCAACATTGAATTTTGGTATCTTATCTCTAATTTTAGATGGTATGACATTTGGGTAACCAAAAATACCACTAAAATTGAGGGCTCTATATCCTTCAGTGCTGAAATTACTTTGACAATCTGGCTGGGGTTGATTGCAAACCATGGTTTCCCCATGAACCATACAAGGATGCATATATTGGTGCACTTTGATACACCTCTTTCAAACTTCAAACATCAACTCTACAATTGATCATTCAATACCCTATTTCTAGCTTTCACCATGACCTCAAAATACCACAATGTATAATTGAAATGCATCTATACTTAAGATCTATTTAGTGGGCATATTTCAAGAACAAGCATACTTCGTCAACATAATACATAGGCTGTAAATTATAATTCAGAAGTATGAAAACTCAGTATTACTATCCTTTCCCTTTCTTAGTGATAATTCACTCAATAGGGAACCAAAGTTTTTAAAACTTTCAAATATGGTTTTCACACACAAATTTCTTGAAAACCAAAAGTGAAGAATACCTAGAAATATTGCAGCTACTGCAAATTCTTCTTCCTAACTAGAAATTTTGTAGATCTATAACTTTTATGTATCCTTTATTAGGTTCTTTTAATAGAGTCACTACCTCTCTTCATAGAGGACTCAATTTCAAGTAGTGTGAAATTATTTCAGAGATAAATTTCCTTTAGAGTTCCTTTCACCAACAGAGCACCATAGATCATGAAACTTTTAGGTTTACTGCAACAAGTTCCTTCTCAAGGTATGAATTTGTTCAATATTTGAACCAAATGTCCAGGTTAGTAAATAATATGACTTTGTGAATTATCACTCTACAACTAGAGATTCAAAGTTCTCCCCAATAGAGTCACCAATTTTTTGGTTTCCCAAATCAACATATCAAATGAGTCCTATACAATAGCCAATTTCTAATGCTCAGACTCAAAGATGGATTTTTCCAATGACAAGATTCAATCAAAGACTGAAATATCCTACACTTCTAGCTCTGTAGGACCAAAGTGGGTCTCCCTTCACAATGCCTAAAGACTTAATTTAGCTATGCATAGACATTGCATTTTATAGCAGATAATTCCCAATTAAAATATACCAAGGAAAGTATTGACAAGTTCAAATCTGGCTATATTTTTGGTATCTCAACACTCACTCAGCAATTGGGAAGTAGAACTCAACACTAAACCCAAACCAAATAACAAGAATTAAAATGATTTTGAACTATTGATTTGTTTATGAAATGCATTTAGCTGAATGATAGATTAGTGCCTAATTCTAGGCCATGGAGTCAAATATATAATCATAAAGAGAACTTCATCAACAAATAGACTTCAACAAGTGGATTCAAAATTGCTAATTCCTTACACCAACAGATCCACTCTTGTTGTCATCCAAATTCTTCTTATAGATCCACCTTGCACACTTAAAATCACAATTATCTACTCAAACTAGTTTAACCATTTCTTTGAAATAGAACCATGAACAAATAACACAATCTCAAGGAAATTGAGATGACAAATTCAAACATACTTTGCATATTAAATTCATATGATTAAATGTGTACAAATTTGGAGACAATTTGATGACATTCATTCTTTGCTTGCACAAACTGATTGATATTTACTCATCCAATTGAAACATTACAATTACACATCCAATTCATGACTCAAACTCAAAATTTCTCTATCTACCCAACCCATACAGAAATTCAAAACCCTTTACAATGAGAAAATAAGAGAAGATATAGAAGGAAGAAGAGTCCTCAAATTAATCCATTGAAGACACCTAGAAGCTTCATCCTCTGTTAATCAACAATAATAAACTAGGAAAAGCCTCTCTATTCTCTCTTCCTTTGCAATAACAAACTATGTGTCTACATTTCGCTTGCCTTCACCTTGATTTTTCAAAAGAAAATTCACCTTTCTGTGAAAAATATTTACCTCCATTTACCCTGAACTTGAGAAAATATCTGCTCCTTTGTAAAACTTTTACACTGCCCTTGTCCTTCTGCAACTGAAAATACCAATGCTTGTAAAAGATTCCACCTCCTTCTTCATCTTTTACCTTGCAGATGAAAATAATATTGCTCTCCCATGAAAACCTTTTATTTCTACCCTGTTATTATGCTAGACTATAAATATTCACCTCCAACAATTAAAGTTTTATATCTTTAATAATGAGGCTTTGATTTATTTCCATGAGGTTACAAAATGATTTTCCTGTGCCATTTTTATCTCGCAGCAAATAAAATATTCAACTTCATAAGAGAGACATTTAACTTTGCTTATATTCTACCATGCTCATAATATTTCAAATATTTCATTTGAAATATTTTCCCCATTAACATTAAAGATATATTTTTTTAAAATTCCTCAGGCATAAATTCACCCGCACCCCTTATATTTACTTCCCATCATCAAATAAGAATTTTGCTTGTACAATGAAAATTTAATTCACTCCTCTAGACAAAATAAAACTTTAACTTATGCCTCCTTTTACTTTCCACCATTTACTTTATATTTTATATTTTAAAATGTTTTCTTTTTAATATAAATGAATACTTTTAAAAAAATTCATCATCGGGCTTCAATGAAACTTTAAACCTACCACCAAGATAACATTTAAGTAATGTATTTTAAAAAAATTATGGGGCCCACATTGGCTTCTCCTCTCAACCTTGTGCACCCCGCAACATCTTTGCAAGCATCATCCACCTTCGAGCAGGGTCAGTGGGATAGGGATGTGATTTGGCCATGTCGCTCCCTTCATTGCAGGCCATTGATCCATCTTTTCTATGCTAAATCCATCTCTCATTTTCTCTACAACCGCTCTTCAATTATGGTGACATAGAATCAAGAAATTTTGATACATTTAACTACAAGTGCAATCTCTCCTTTAGAAAGTGAACATGTGTTGGATTCAACCATGCACAGGCATCTAGACAAAGGTGTTTCCTACATTAATTTCTCATATCTGTGTAAAAATCTCCTCTATAGCATTCAAATCAACCCCCCCTGCATAGTATTGACAATGGTTGCCTTGCCCCTTGGATTCCTCCTTTTGTATGAGGAAGGAGAATGATGATACATGTGAAATTAGGCTGCACACCTTCTAACTATGTTTTCTTGAAAATCTTTGAGGCCTTCTCAACAAATCCGTTTTGTATAGATGTTGCAATTGTGGTGTTCCATGAAACCACATTACTTGAAGATTTACCAAACCAGTGCATATGCCTCTTCAAGCTAGCTGCCATGTTTTTTCCTCTCCTCAAAATGTGATGCAAGTTCTTTGGATCCTTCCCCTCACTACATAGAGACTCCCAACCGAACTCCTCCATTCTCTATGCTTTGATGGATGTCCTTGATATTTGATAAATCCTTTTCAACCACCAAATTTGTGTAGCCAGCTATGAGCCAGTCATCAATTTTTTACTTCATGTCCATTCCCCATGCAACATTAGGTAAAGCCTCTTCAAATAAAATCTATATAAAGCAGAGCTCCACTCTTGAAATGTGTACCATAACTAGGGAAAATTGTATGCTCCCTCTCAATTCTCAACCAATTTTGATGCTTTTTAACTAAGGTAAACATGGTGCGTAGGACATTATTATACCATACATTCTCATATCACAAACTATTTTCAACGTCCTTTTCCCCCTAGCCCTTATCTTTATTTGTCATTTTGGCTATAGATTCCTTCATAGTAGATAAACTACTTTCCACCATCTCATCCATCAAAATTGATGATTTTATCTCTCGCAGGTTGAACTTGAGACCCAGTAGATGCGAAGTCTTCAAATTTTTGATTAGTCAAACATTTAGATGCTTTACCATATTGAAGTCGATGTGTAGTCAATATGTTTAAATTTACTATAGTGTTTGAGTCTAACATTTTCTTCGAAGGGCTCTATTTGATAACCAATGGAAGAGGTGGCCTTGAAGATGGTGGAAGCATGCTAGGCTTTGTTCTAAGTTTAATTTCATCCATAGTAACTAATTTTTTAGTTACTGCATTTGTGCCCTTTTCAGACTTCTTGAAAGGAGATAGTCCTCACGTGCCTAGATCTATAACATAAGTAGAGTTTTCATCTATTTCTATGACTTGTTCTCAATGGAATCCTAGCCACTACAAATTTATTCATTGGAGAAGAGGCCACATGCCCCGTTGGTGGATATCCATCAAAGGCATTGATTCCATCAAATTCCTTTTGGACCATTGCCTTGACCTTTACTCTCTTTAGTGCTTCTAGGATAAGATGCATTCAATTGTTCCAAGGGATTAGATAAGAAAGTAGATAATGAATTTGATGAAAAATATGGATCTAACGTAATAAAAGAATCATTTGAAGGCTTTTGAGAAGAAGCAGTGGACACCCAATGTTTTGGCTTCCTCTCTTGACTAGTAAGTTGTCCTCAAATTGTGTGACACACGTCAGGCCCCCTTGTGGGCCTGACTAAAAAATAATAATTTTGAAACAAGTTTTTATGCTCAATTGACCTGACATTTGCTTCTGAAAGCATTTTTCATGAAAAACTGAATTGGGTTGTCATTAAAATCTGCTTTCTAGCATATTTGCACAATGGACAAAACTAGTCAAGTGGGCTCTGGAATCACTCCGAAAAACTAGTCAAACGACCTCGTGAATCTACGAAAATGCACAAGCATGTAGAAACTTGAATCAAAAACATAGTGAAATAAACATTTTGGAAAAAGAGATCTTGAGGTGCAAGATATTAAATTCTAAAGTTGCTCACTCAGAGTTTTCTGCAACTGCATATTGTTCAAAACCACTTAGGGCTCACCAAGTCACCACTTCGAAAAATTATCAAATCACCTTCTGGGAAGCTACCACTAGAGAAATCAGATCATTTAGGTCCATTGAGTACATTCTCAAGAGTATTTCCTTCAACCATCATTCATCACAAGATATTGAGGGTCAAAGTTGACCCCAAAACAATTTCTGAAAATGCAGGTGTAAAATCAGAACAAACTGCATTTGCTTTTAATCTCGAAAGAATATCAAATATGATCATGAGGCTTTGAAACCAGACCAAGGAGCATATGAATATGAGGGGAATGCAAGGAACCAATCCTTCCATAATGACGATCATCCAACAATGAAATATTAGCTTGAAGAGGAGGTCACTTCGTAGGACAAAGAGTTTGCAAATAGGAAAACAGTCCCAGAAACCTCCAACATTTCTTTTCAAAACTGAGTCAAAACTTATCACGGGAAGCTAAAAATTGACATACATGTTCACATATGTCAATTAAATATGTCCACCAAGGGGTTTGGCATGAAATTCATTTGGCTGCAAATTATACCCTCTAAAGTAGGTCACTTGGGAAAAATTTTCAGGTGCACTTCTGAGTTTGCAAAGGCAAATTTTCAACATGGGTACTTCAAATTTTGCAAAATTTGAAGGTGCCACCAAGCACCAAGAATGACTTTCTACAATTCTTCCAGATCTCCTTGAATATTTACTCTTTCATGGTCATGTTAAGCTCTCTCAAACTCACTTCCTTCTTCAACTTCTTGTTTGACAACACTCTTTCTTTTTTTTCCTATTCTGGTTGCACTACCAGAAGTACCTTCCACATTAGGATTCTTAAGGCTTTCCAAAAGAATTTTTGCATAATAATCAATTTTAGCCTCTGACACTTCATAATCTAATTTAGATATCCATGCCAACCTCAATTCAACTACGCAATAAAAGAATCATTTGAAGGCTTTTGAGAAGAAGCAGTGGACACCCAATGTTTTGGCTTGCTCTATTGACTAGTAAGTTGTCCTCAAATTGTGTGACACACGTCAGGCCCCCTTGTGGGCCCGACTAAAAAATAATAATTTTGAAACAAGTTTTTATGCTCAATTGACCTGACATTTGCTTCTAAAAGCATTTTTCATGAAAAATTGAATTGGGTTGTCATTAAAATCTGCTTTCTAGCATATTTGCACAATGGACAAAACTAGTCAAGTGGGCTCTGGAATCACTCCGAAAAACTAGTCAAACGACCTCGTGAATCTATGAAAATGCACAAGAATGTAGAAACTTGAATCAAAAACATAGTGAAATAAACATTTTGGAAAAAGATATCTTGAGGTGCAAGATATTAAATTCTAAAGTTGCTCACTCAGAGTTTTCTGCAACTGCATCTTGTTCAAAACCACTTAGGGCTCACCAAGTCACCACTTTGAAAAAATATCAAATCACCTTGTGGGAAGCTACCACTAGAGAAATTAGATCATTTAGGTCCATTGAGCACATGTGCAAGAGGTATTTCATTCAACCATCATTCATCACAAGATATTGAGGGTCAAAGTTGACCTCAAAACAATTTCTGAAAATGCAGGTGTAAAATCAGAACAAACTGCATTTGCTTTTAATCTCGAAAGAATATCAAATATGATCATGATGCTTTGAAACCAGACCAAGGAGCATATGAATATGAGGGGAATGCAAGGCACCAATCCTTCCATAATGACGATCATCCAACAATGAAATATCAGCTCGAAGAGGAGGTCACTTCGTAGGACAAAGAGTTTGCAAACAGGAAAACAGTCCCAGAAACCTCCAACATTTCTTTTCAAAACTGAGTCAAAACTTATCACGGGAAGCTAAAAATTGACATACATGTTCACATATGTCAATTAAATAATTCCACCAAGGGGTTTGGCATGAAATTCATTTAGCTGCAAATTATACCCTCTAAAGTAGGTCACTTGGGAAAAAATTTCAGGTGCACTTCTAAGTTTGCAAAGGAAAATTTTCAACATGGGCACTTCAAATTTTGCAAAATTTGAAGGTGCCACCAAGCACCAAGAATGAATTTCTACAATTCTTCCAGATCTCCTTGAATATTTACTCTTTCATGGTCATGTTAAGCTCTCTCAAGCTCACTTCCTTCTTCAACTTCTTGTTTGACAACACTCTTTCTTTTTTTTCCTATTCCGGTTGCACTACCAGAAGTACCTTCCACATTAGGATTCTTATGGCTTTCCAAAATAATTTTTGCATAATAATCAATTTTATCCTCTGACACTTCATAATCTAATTTAGATATCCATGCCAACCTCAATTCAACTACTTCCACGTGATAGAAATAAGTAGAAACTAGGCAATTGATACTTCTAGAGTCCCTTTTAGTAACACTTGCCAGAATCTTTGACCTTCTATTCATTCTCATTTGAAATCTTCCAAAGAATGTAGCAAGATTAGTCTCTTGTGCATTCGAATTGCTAAGATTTATTATGTTCCTAATTTGATGGGCAATAGATTTTGTATTTGACCATTTTAATCTTCCTATTACTAGTAACTCTTTCAAAAAGTAAAAGAGTAAGAAAACAACCAAATTTATATATCGAAAAGTATTCTTCTTACTCTTCTTGATTTCCTTTAAATTCTTCAAAAGATGTATCTAAATTAATTCACATAGGTCATAATCCATACATCTTTTAACCATATCAATAGCAATATGCACAATAGTAGCAGACATTGTGAGGTCATTGTTTGGTACAAACTTTATGACCAATGACCATTGTTGCATACCTAATAACCAGATCCACAATTGATCTCAAATCAATATCTTTCCCTTTAAGAGCCACACCGATTACCTCAATTATATTCTGCTCATTTCTATCCTTCTGTTTGAGAACTAGTTTAGAAGAACACAAACCAGTTATATCTCTAATTGCATCTCTGGTAATCAAATGTGCATCATAAATCAACAAAGATTCATTATGAATTTTTCTCAAAATAATTTGAATATGCTTCTTGTTGAACTTGAACAAAGGGGCTTTCTGCCACACATCCAACTTATTCTCAACTAACACTTTGTAGGCATCATGATTCTCTTCCAATTCATTCTTCCATAGAATGCTCAACTAGACTGATGACATTTCCTCTATCTTATTGTAAACAAATGCATAGATATATTCTATGGGAAACACCCTAGGAGGGATGCAAGAGAATGCACCAACTGACTCTTCCAACAGATTCTTCAAATATTTCCTCAAATTAACTTGCACTCTATCTACACTATTCACAATTTTGGAATTATCCATAGCGATAAAAATGAAAGATTGTGCAAACAGGAATACCTCTATAAATTCCAACAAGAAATGGATAGGTATCCAACTTCTGGAGCACACTTCAAATCCACTTGATTTCTCCTTCAAACCCTGAAACTCTAAATTTCTCTCTAAACTTCCTTTGTATGCTTCTCTGAAAATACATATGCCTCTTGAGATGTCTGAATTTGTTTCTTTCATTTTGAATGCTTTTGCAATAAATGCTTCGAATTGCAGGTAGATTTCCTCAAAAATTATGTGCACCTCCATTCTTTCAAATTCTATAAACTTCATTCTTCACACATGTGACTAGGAAATTCCTTAAATCTGTTACAATATTAAATGTACTTCTACCATGATGTGACATAAGTACCAATCAGGGGGTTTATTAAATTTTTTGATAATTGCTCCCCCTTAGTCATTTCTAGACTCAAAAATTGGAAAGTGTATCTACACTAGAGGTTGACACAAATAAGACTAGTGATTTTGATTTAACTTGCTTGAACTCTCCTTCCTTTCTCCAGATCCCTTTCATCTCTTTTCTTGATTCTTTTGGATCAATGATTTGATCATTGCTTCTTCGCCAGATAATTATTTTTTCTTTTTCTGCAGTTATTGACAAGTTGTTCCAGATTGCTACACTTACAGAAAGCAACATTCTTCCTTCCATTCTTTCTTTTATTCAATCTATTCTCATACAGACTAGCTCTATGTCCAACCTTCTTGTACTCAAAAAATTTGTCAAAGAATGATAAAGTATCATTCATCTTACTTTTGCAGTCCTTTACCTTATGACCAAATTTCTTGTAGGAATGAAAAACACCATTGAAAGATAAATACCTTTTAGCAATAGGTTGTTTAACATGAGTTCTTTCATAATTGCTTCCTAGATTCTTGATTTTTCCATCTTTGCACTAATTCTTCTTGTTAGTAGATTTCTTTGCTTTAGAAATCTGACCTTCCTCAAACCCTAAACCACTTTTATCCATTTCCAATCTTTGAGAGATAATCAACTTATCGAGCATTGCAGAGCTTACCTTAAATTTGTCTTCAAAACTTCTTTCCTTTTCTAGATCAAATCTCAATGATCCAGGAGGATCCAGAAGAACCTAAAATTTCAAAGTCTCTAAACTAGCGTCATTATGTAGAGCCCGTCGACACAAACTTGACGCAACTCGAATGGGCTCAAAAGGAGTCTGTATGAAAAAGTTGCAATCAGTCAAAGTTCTAGTCAACCAACGAATCAGAGGGCTCAGAAAAAGGTTGAAAATTTGAAGTTATCAAAGGTGGTCAAATTGGATGTCGTCGTGAAGAGCTCTTTGAGAGCTTTCCAATGCAACTCATTTCATGGAAATCGGAGTTTGTATGGTGAAGTTATGGAAGGTCAAATATTGGGTCAAAATTGCATAATGATGTCAGCACCCAGTCATCGTCCAGTCAGCATAACAGCCAATCAACCCTTGACACTCGACGTCATCTCACCTCTCCACGTGGCAGGCCATTATTGGAAAAAGGTGGCATATTATTGTTTTATTTAAAAAATAATAATAATAAAATATATAAAACAATATATATATATATATAAAGGAGGAGAGGTGGGCCCTCCCTCTTTAAAGGAGAACGCTCCCCTTTAAATAGCCACTTTAAATCCCATGTTATTTAAAACAAAAAGAAAATCACTTCCCCTTTTTTTACGTGTCTCTCCTTAATAAATGGGATTTCCCATTAAAATCAAAGCCCTCCTATAAAATGGGATCACCATTTAAATTTTAAATTCAACCCTATTACTAAGTGGTAATCCCTATTTTAAGGGATTTAAAACCCTTTATTAAAAACAAATTCATTTTTAAACCTCTATATTAAAGAAGACCCCTAATAAAAGGGGACAAATTTTTAGCAACGGGATAATTTCAAGTTTATTAAAAGGGGGTTAGTTCAATTTGTAAGGCTTATAAAATACAAGCCAAAGATGGCTTATTCTTGGGAAAATTGTTCTTTTATTTTGGAGGGATGATAATTAACCTGGGAGATTTATTTGTAATAAGGGGATGATTTTAGAGACTTTTATGTAGATTGGGATGATTTGTAAAATATTATGGTTAACACCATAATAGGAAAAAAAAATTGTATATAAAGGGGGTGAGTTTGGCTATTTAGCTAAGGGGTTTTTAGAGAAGTATTTTGTAAGTAATTTTTGGGGAGTTTTCTATGCTCTTGGTGAAAGGTGGAGAGTTAGAGTTTTTTTTTGAGAGAAAATTACAAGGTGTTTGCATACACCAAAAAAATTGTAAAAGACTGAGAGATTGTGGAGAGATTATTGTAGGTTCTTGGAGCTTGGGTATTGTAACAAAGCATAATTTTGCTTGGCGATATCAATAAAGCAGTCTCAGCATTGAGAAGCAGACCCAGAGATGTAGTCCACATTGGACGAACTCTGTTATCAATCTGCACGTTGTGATCCTTCTATTTCTCTGTCTCATTCTTCTCTCTTCTGTCTCAATTTTTCTCTAGTTCAATTCAGTTTATTTTTCAATAATTGATTTTAAAGTGTACCTTATTGTAATTTCAATAGTTAAAAAGCATAATCACACAATTCTGCATTTGATCGAAAAATTACTGTAATTAGATTTAATTTACAAGTTAATTTGTAAACCTTTAATTACGGATCAAGTTGGTATCAGAGCAGTTTAACAGGAAAATTGCAAGTGGTGAATGTTAACCAGGTTGAAACTGAAGGAAGGAGAAGGTGCACTTACCAAGTTCAATCCCGAGATTAGAAAATGAAGGAATTTTCCATGAGCAGAGATGACAGCTGAACAAAGTTCTACAGAGCTTGATGAGAAAGATTTCTAGAAAGCATTTCTTGAAATGAAGGCTATGGTGGAAGTTCTTTTCCAAGAGAGGCAAGAACGAAAGAAGAGAAAGGAAGACAAGGACAAAAAGAAGGAAGGTGAATCCTTGTTGAAAGATGACAAAGGTAAAGGAGTAGGAGGTGGTAGTGACCCTCCTGAACCTCCATCTTTGTCCTCTTCATCTTCTTCATCCTCTTCTTCTTCTTCGTCTAACTCTTCTAAAAAGAAACAACTTGTGCAAACACCTTTGTTAAAACTGGATTTTAAATTTGAGTTGTCTATATATAATGGTGAATTGGATGTAGAAAAATTGGACAACTGGCTTAAGCAGATCAAAGTGTATTGCAGGGTTCAACAGATCTTGGATGATTCTTCCAAAATCCTACTAGCTACTCTTAGAGTGGGAGGCACTGCATTGGTTTGGTGGGAGAGTAAGATTCGAGATGATCTTGCTACACACGGTAAAATCATTTCATCTTGGTATGAATTTACTTCTGCTTGAAAGAAACAATTTTATCCTTTGGGTTATATGCAACAAGTTGTTATGGACTGGAAAAATCTACAATAGGGTAAAGGACAAATAGTTCAAGAGTATACACAAGTGTTTAGGAAGAAAGCACTTACCCTTGGCATTCCTTTTTATACACAAGAAACTTTATTAAAGTATATAGGTGGTTTGAATTCACATTTGAAACATGCAATCTTGATGTTTAATCCATCTAACTTTGATGAAGTGTGTTTACAAGCAACCCATATTAAAGCAGGTGAAAGGAACATAAGTTTCAGTTTGAAGAAGGAATTTATTCCTCCAACTAAAGGAAATAAGAAGGGTAACGAGAGGAAAGTAGCTACTGTGAAGAAAGAGGAAGGTGAAAAGCCTACTTGTTCACATTGTTAGAATAAAGGGCATAAAGATGCGAAGTGTTGGAAATTGCATCCGGAGTTGAAACCCAAGTGGTTTAAAGAATCTAAAGGAAAGCAAAAGGTTGCAGCTATTGTTCAGTATCTTGGATCAGATTTTGATGACAAAACAAAGATTGCAGTTGTGGGTGTGAAGGGTAAAACTTTTGTTGATTCTTCCACTAATTTATCATGTGCTTCTACTTCTAAAAGTCATGTTGTTCTTGAAGATAGAAAAATATGTGAATTGTTTCATATAAGGGTGATATCTAAGAACACTAAAATTGATACACTAATTGATAGTGGGTCCCAAGTTAATCTAATTTTAGAAGAAGTTGTTAAATAGTTGGGATTAAAAACAAAGCCACATAAGAAACCTTATCCATTAGGTTGGGTGTGCAATGATAACAGATTACGGGTAACTAAGCAATCTAAGATTTGCAATTACATCTAAGTTTATTGATGAGGTTGAATTTGATGTGGTTCCACTTGATATATGTGCAATTGTGTTGGGTAGCCCATACTTATATGATAGGAAAGAAATCTTCTACAAGGAACATAATCAGTATCACTTGTTTAAGAAAGGAGTAGAATACATTGTGCATTCTCATCCAATTAAGACTGATAAGTCTTTTGTGACAACGAGACACTTGAAAAGGGTAGTTAATGCAAGCAATAATTTGTCACTTATGTTTGTAGGTACCACAAGAAGTGTCATTGCATAAAAATATATCTAATTCTAAGGTTGTTCCAGCTATGAAAGACAAGTATGATGTTGGTACATTCTTTTTCTCGTCCGAAAATTTAGTTTTGATATTCAACCTTCTACTTTTCAGCAGTGTATGGTTGGTAGTAGCAACATTGAATCTGGATGTGTATATGGCTAATGTACTTAATAATATCAGTGTAGTTTTGATTGTTGTTATTGCATGTCAGATGTACAGGTTCCATAAAGGAAGGACAGATGATACTGGGCAAGTGGGGCAACATTGCCCTAGCTCAATTTGTACATAAACAGACCTTTTGGAGGTCCAAAAGCTTCTCAATGGGGAGGAATGATCTAGGAGGATAAATAAGAACCTAAAATTTCACAGTCTCTAAACTAGCATCATTATGTAGAGCCCGCCGAAACGAACTTGACACAACTTGAATGGGCTCAAAAGGAGTTCGTATGCAAAAGTTGCGATCAGTCAAAGTTCTAATCAATTGACGAATTAGAGGACTCAGAAAAAGGTTGAAAATTTGAAGTTATCAAAGGTGGTCAAATTGGATGTCGTCGTGAAGAGCTCGGCAAGAGCTTTCCAACACAACTCATTTCATGAAAATCGAAGTCTGTATGGCGAAGTTATGGAAGGTCAAAGATTGGGTCAAAATTGCATGATGACGTCAACACCCAGTCATCATCCAGTCAACACAACGACCAATCAGCCCTTGACACTCGACATCATCTCACCTCTCCACGTGGCATGCCATTATTGGAAAAAGGTGGCATATTATTGTTTTATATAAAAAATAATTTAAAAAAAAATATAAAACAAAATATATATATATATATATATATATATAGAGGAGAGGTGGGCCCTCCCTCTTTAAAGGAGAACACTCCCCTTTAAATAGCCACTTTAAATCCCATGTTTAAAAAAAAAAAAAATCACTTCCCCTTTTTTTAAACGTGGCTCTCCTTAATAAATGGGATTTCCCATTAAAATCAAAGCCCTCCTATAAAATGGGATCACCATTTAAATTTTAAATTCAACCCTATTATTAAGTGGTAATCCCTATTTTAAGGGATCTAAAACCCTTTATTAAAAAAAAAAATCATTTTTAACCTATATTAAAGAAGACCCCTAATAAAAGGGGACAAATTTTTATCAACGAGATAATTTCAAGTTTATTAAAAGGGGGCTAGTTCAATTCGTAAGGCTTATAAAATACAAGCCAAAGATGGGTTATTCTCGGGAAAATTGTTCTTTTATTTTGAAGGGATGATAATTAACCCAGGAGATTTATTTGTAATAAGGGGATGATTTTAGAGACTTTTATGTAGATTGGGATGATTTGTAAAATATTATGGTTAACACCATAATAGGCAAATGTTTTTGTATATAAAGGGGGTGAGTTTGGCTATTTAGCTTAGGGGTTTTTAGAGAAGTATTTTGTAAGTAATTTTTGGGAGTTTTCTATGCTCTTGGTGAAAGGTGGAGAGTTAGATTTTTTTTGGAGAGAAAATTACAAGGTGTTTGCATACACCAAAAAAATTGTAAAAGAGTGAGAGATTGTGGAGAGATTATTGCAGGTTCTTGGAGCTTGGGTATTGTAACAAAGCATACTTTTTCTTGGCGATATCAATAAAACGGTCCCAACATTCAGAAGCAGACCCGAAGACGTAGTCCACATTGGACAAACTCCGTTATCAATTTGTGCATTGTGATCCTTCTATTTCTCTGTCTCATTCTTCTCTCTTCTGTCTCAATTTCTCTCTTGTTCAATTCAATTTATTTTTCAATAATTGATTTTAAAGTGTACCTTATTGTAATTTCAACGGTTAAAAAGCATAATCACACAATTCTACATTACATCAGGAAATTACTGTAATTAGATTTAATTTACAAGTTAATTTGTAAACCTCTAATTACAGATCACTCAAGATTTCTGCTTCTTGCTCAAGCAAAGTGCATTCATCCTTCTTCCTTTGAATTTCATTTTCGTCACATTATTTAGTTCCTTTCTTTTCATCCAATTGTTGTAGCAGGCCAGAGACAATTTCATCTACTTTAACTAATAGATCACATGCTTCAATACTTTTTCTTTGTAGATTTTCAACATACTCATTTGCTTTCATCAACTTTTCCTTCAAATTTTCTATTTCTTTTGAACATCCAATAGAGATCACTTTCAAAGGAAAAAAATCTTATACTCAAATTTTAGGACCTTCCTCAAGTTGTTAAGCTCCTTCTGCGGAACCAAGCTCTGATACCAATTGTTGAACATCTGAAATTCTAAGAGGGGGGGCGAATCAGCATTTCGTAAAACCATTCATATAAAATCCATCTAAAAATTATCACAATTCTAACTGAATTAGTGAGATAGAACATAGAAACAAATTAATGCAATGACACACATGAACACCAGGATTTTTATGTGGAAAACCCAAAAAGGGAAAAACCATTGTGATGGTTAACTCTCAATATATTATATCTGGATACAAGATATTACAGGGCTCACTTCCAGGACTCACTATCTTTGAAAAAGGATCACTACCTGAATACAAAAAATGGCTAACCACCAAGTTATAAAGATTGTGGCTCACTACCAAAAGGTTTGAATTGATAGAATACACAAGTTCAATGTGTAGGATTCAGTTTCAATGAAGCTTAGAATATGAAGGATTGCCTCACACAACAATTTCTCAACAAATCTGCTATGATCCCCAATTAATAAAAAATTTAGGCTCATATCCTTTTTCACCTTTCTTCCACACTCGCACTTTACTCACTTCACACACCTTTCTCTCTTCAACGAATCTTATATATATACAAGTATGTATTAATCATCAATTAGGTCAGCCTAATTAGATGAAGACAAAATAATCAAAAAACTCTTATTGGAACCATATATGATTTAAAACTTTTTTTCCATGTGGTGCATTATACCAAGTCGGCTGACATCCATAACTTAGCATAACTAGTCTTCATAGTGAATTGCATATGTTAGGTTGGTAAAGACTAGAACTTAATTCATAGAATCTCCCAACCAACATACAATTATCAAAGGAAACACCTTCTGGATTTGAGACCACATCAAATTCTCATAATACTATCATCAAAGAGACTACCATTAAAATCGTAGCATTAAAATGTTCTCCTTAAGAAAATGTGGAGTCTCCCACACTAATATGCTAAGGAAAAATAGTAGAATACAGAGTTGAACAATATCAGGGATAACACTTACATGAGGTTTGAATGAGATAATCCGATAAAATGGCCCAACATTTCCTCCTTGTGAATGTGAAGATCTTAGGTTAAAGTGGATTGAAGGAATCTTGAAGATAAATTCTCCATTATTGCACTTGAAGCCCTACATCTTGTCAAATTGTGGAAACTCACTTATAAAATTATCTGAAAACATTCCAATAACTTTACAAGTAGAAATGAAAGTCTCATATTTTCTACTAGAGGACCCCAAAAGTTGATCAAGACCCCCTATCAGGGACTCAAATGCCCTTGGGTGACTATGTCCTTATACAATGGCTGAAATAAGCCTTTTTGGGCAAGTATTGTTTTAGCCTGTCAGTTGTCGAGATCTTGTAATTTACATATTAGCACACCTAGTGTAATTAGGTTAATCATTCCAAATCATTTCCAATCCATTTCCATCCTCAATTAGATGCAAATCTAGGTGTAATTGGTTAACCTTCAAGGTTGTATGTCAATCTAATCACCTTGTTGATCTAGATCTTAATGTAACTTGTAAAAAGGCCAGCCTTGCATCCTAGGTTCTTTGCATTTAGGACCTAGGATCCCTTTTCTTATTGAAAGGAAGTCGGGTGAGCAAAAATAGCTTCCTACACTAATCTAATCAGAGGAGAGTTACAAAAATTTATTTTAACACCTTTTACTATTAAGAGAAGCACATACATAAAATAATGGAAATAGAACAACAAGAATGCATAAAATAGTGACACCAAATATACATGGGGAGAAACCCTTTCGAGTAAAAAACCCCACCCTCCAAAAACACAGTATTTTCTCTATTACTTCAAATAATGGTTACAAGATATCGCTAAGTACAAGCTTCTTCAACAAGTGCTTCAACACGAACACCTATTCTGGAGTGATACTAGTAGCACTTCGTTACCTGAAAATGAACTATATATTCTACAACTCAAGGCACTCAATAAATAGAGTGATACAAGCTTCAAGAAGCATCTAGAAGGTGAGGGGCGTCCAAATCTACTTGGCACAATTTCCAACACCTTAGACATGCATTTGGACACATGTGACATATTACCTTACACCCCTGACAAGTGTCAAACATGCAAATAGTCTTATTCCAAGCTTGGGCACCCAAAATATGTTGAAAATAGGCTATGATAGATGCCTTACACATCTTATAGCTGTCATAGAATCTTTCATAGCTGACAACACTTACAGTTGTAAGAGAATCTATCATAACTGACTAAAAATAGTTGATTCTCTTACATCTTGTAATAACCCAACTTGGGTGCCAAATTTCACCCATGCATTCAAAGATGCCTTATGACACTTCATAGAATCTGCCATATGTCATAGATTCCAAAGTGGGATGCTTATGGCCACTTGGGATGATGATGTGTCATCCAACCAGTGGGTCCCAATTAATGACTTGACACCATAGGCAATTAAATAATACAAATAAATACATTAAATTACAACAATTAAATCAATGTTAGGACTCTAAGGTTGAGACACCTTAATCCCAACATTCTCCCACTTGTCGAAGACCTGCCAAGAGTCATACAAAATCATTTGCTCAAGGCCCCAAGGCCCATGTAATAAAAAAACCATCTGAACTTCTCTGTGATCACTAGTTTTGTCAGTACATTTTCTACATTCACCAAAGTGTCAACCTTCTCTAGGTTCACCTTTCCATCTTTTACCATATCATGAACAAAATGACACTGTACATCAATGTGCTTTGTTCTGGCATGGAAGGTAGGATTCTTTGCTAGAAAAATTGTACTTTGACTGTCACAATAAACATTAATTTTTCCTCCATCTAAACTAGTATCAGAATACAATCTCTTAATCCAAATGGCTTCCTTACATGGATGAGTGGCTTCCATATACTCTGTCTCTGTCATGGAAAATGTGACTACAACCTGTTGCTTACTCATCCAACTGATAGAACCACCAAAAATCATAAATACATAACCACTGGTGGATCTTCTACTATCAATGTCACCTACCCAATTTGAATCCACATATCCTTGAATGCTCACATAATGTTGAGGTCCAATAGGATAACCATGAAAACACAAGGAATACTCAGAAGTGCCTCATAAATATTTGAACACTCTCTTAACAACAGCCCAATGCACCCGTCCAAGATTAGCCATGAAACGACTAAGGACTCCCACTGCTTGGGAAATGTATAGTCTCATACACACCATTG
>VDFB02168200.1:0-20626 GCA_007258455.2 Sequoia sempervirens
ATATAAAAACAAATGTAGTGGGATACTAAGCATGTTTGCCACAATGTTTTCCCTCTAATAGTGGTGGACAAGAATCTTTATGTTTGAGTTTTTAAGGTATCACATCTAGAGTTATCGTTCATTGATAAGCGCATATAGATCCATTAAGTGAGTGGAGAAAATACTCACCTATACCAAAGGCTCAAGCAATATTTATAGGTGCACTAGAGATTCTATTGATGTTTCGGTATGTTGAAAACCATTTATGTTTTGAAGAAAACTTCATCACAAGACACAATCAATCATCTTAAATTTATAGTGGACTCATAAATAGTTAAGTCAAAGAAATTAATCTCTTTTTACTATTAGAGTAATCATTTATTAGCTAATAATTAATTGATTTTTAATTAATCATTGGAATAATTTTACTTTATGCATTTAAGTTAAACTTTGGAGTTTTTTTTCCTTTTATTAAATTGACTTATTATTAGATCATTATGTCTCATCTCATTAAGGATTTTCTCTTATAAGCATTTCTTTTTTATGTATTCTTCAATTATATAAGTTTTATTTTTTATTTTGAGGAAATAACAAGTCATTGTTTGAAGCTCTTATGCATGGAAGGCATTTTTTTTGCTGATTAGATCTTGCTTTGTGTGTGTTTTCAAAATTTCAACATGTACTAGAGCATGTATTTAGCAAAATCCTCAAATTTTGAGGATTTTTTTTCAACTAAGATTATAGGAGCATCAAATCTGAAATGTTCATATTTTTTGTACATTTTGGACTTGCACATTTTTTGATACATGCTAGAGAAAAATCAGGCTCACCATTTCATTCAGTAGATTGAACAAATAAATTTTGACTACAAATTTACCTATATTCACCAATGAGATCTTCTAATGCAAATTTTTTTTTAGCATAGAGGCCATATAGCCCCTATATAGTGGTAGAGTACATTGAGTTTAGGAAATTATTCACTGGAGTTTTTAATAAATTTCATCAAAAAAATTTCAAACAAATTTTTTTTTGGTACCCATAGGGTACCTACAAATGCAGGCCTTACAAGACCATATAGGTGGTGGGGCCACTTATTCCAAGTTGCTACCCACTTTACTTAGTTGGTTGTCACAACCTTCTTGATAACAACCTTTCAAGCCATTTGATTGCAAGATTTTTTGCTACTCTGTTGCTATAAATTAGTTGATTGGTGACCACTATACAACCGAACCACCCAATTTTTCTAGCTTAAAAATTTGTTAATGCAAATTTTCTCAATGATGAAAGCATAGATTTGTATGAATATTCCAAGGAATGGTACTTAAATTATAAAGAGAACTATTCAAGAACATTTTAGTGACATTCAAAATATTTTGACCACATTGAGCATCATCTAGTGACTTTGAATAGTACAAGTGGCTAGAGTTTTCACTCTCTAGGAATATTATTTTGACATCATGTTGACAGCAATGTGACAAAATTTTTATAGACATTAACAAACCTCCCTCTTATGTCCCATTTGGCTTAAAGGATCTATTTTTTTCTTTTCATCATAAATTGGACATATAATGTCAAGATTAGGTAATCAAGATATTGATGGAAAGCTAGTTCTATTTAATTTATAATGGTGTGATTATCAGCATTATATTTTCTACAAGATGCATTTTACAACCTTTCAAAGTTAGATGTTTTTTCACTCCTAATCTCACAACGTTTAACCAGATATTTTATTTTTCAGGATTCTTGTGATATTAGAAAGGACTTTCAAGGTACTTCACGACTATTTATGCACCTTTCCTAGAATTTTATGTAGGTATATATACTTTATTCAATTTTTTTATTTTCACATTTTGATGAATTTATTAGATATTTTGACTCTTGAAAATTATATACTTGCATGAGATGACTTATTTTGGCTATTTTATATGCTTTACTAGTGTTTTTTCTATTTGGGATTTTTAAAACTATTTTTAAAGATTTTTTTCTATTTTAGGTATTTCACACATCTTGTTGTTCCCTTTCCTACTCGCATTATATTATAATGTGTCATGGGCAGGGGAGAGGGGGGAGAGGGGGAGTGGGGGCTTATGTAGTTCCTTTTCTTTTACCTTCACACATTTGTCAAAGTGAGTGTCCTTTTCACAATAAAATTGAATCCTATTGACTTTTGCTTCATACATTTGCGCCTTGTTTTTTGCACAACTTTTAGTTGTAAATACATTATTCCACACATTGAAATGTTTCTTGTCCTTCTTGCACTACTTGGTGACACATTATATTATTGAGCCTATCATGCCTCTCCTTTTTCAACATTATGGGAGGTTTCTACTATTGGTGTTAATTCTTTGGTTTCCTCTTCACATGATCTATGTATCTACTATTTGTTCCTATATAGTAGGTGGATGTAGTAGTTGCTTACTCATGCATTTCAGTGAGATAGTACATTTACCATATGGACTCTCTTACATTCTTATTTGTGGAGGTAATCTTCTATTTTCACTTGATTAGCACTCTTCAAACAATTAGTACTTATATTTTTTACTTGCATCTTGCATGTTTGAGTAGTGTCATTGGGGTCGCTACTGTAGATTCATGTGCTTTTATATCATCAATTGTGAGATTTTTGTCTCTTTCTCTATTTGATCACTTTTTGAGTTATACATTTGGGGCCACTCATGTAAATTCTTCTCTTATTGATATTGATCATTTATCTATAGATTCTTCATTTTTTAGCTATGTTCTTCATGTTCCTTGTGAGCATCTCCCAAATCTGTATACCCATTAAACTTCATGACAAAGGTTAGTGCATACAAATTTGCTAAATACCCCTATGAAATAACATGTCAATGCTCAAGAAATGCAACAAATAACAAGGATTAAAATACATATAAAATCATTGCATGTACCTATTCCATAGTGGATTGGTGTCACTTGTGCAAAGTGACCTTTTCCCAATCCTTGCTAAAATGATAGATGCCTTGAAGATGGAGTGAAGTGGACAAAATCAACTCTCAATTGAAGAGAGTAACTTTGCATAAGATTGTGGATGATTTGTTGAAGAATGAAGCTTCTATTTATAGATTCTCAAATGCTAAGAGTGCTCAAAAGGGACCAATGTGGGATAATGTTTTAGCCAATGAGATGGAGCCACTTGTCACCTTGTGAATGGTTGGAGGATGTGCAAGTTTTGGTCAATGTGCCCATAAATGAGATTGGTTGGCCTTTTGAAATTTCAAATTTTTCTTGTTGGAGGGAGAAAAGGAGACTTTAATGCCAAGTGGGGGACATGTAAGAGGGGATTTATTGCCATGTTGGAAGGCTAGGTTATATTTATTTCTTTATTATTGGTGCAAGTGGGAAAGGCTAAGGATGTAATTTGGAGGCTAGATTAGATTTAATGGATTAGAATAGTTGGGTAATGAGTGACTAGGTGCTTTTTTAGCCCATTTTGAGCTTAAATACTTTGATTTATTTAAATCAAAAGGGATGGAATATGCATTTGAGATTTAATTAAATAAGGTTTGGTTTATTTAATTAAAAGGGTGATGTGAGACTTAAATTAAACAAAGTTGATTTATTTAATTTAAATGGATAACCTTAGGAATGAATTAAATAGACCTAATTTTCCTAATGAATGGATTTAATGAACTTGATTAACTTTATGAGCGGATGAATGTGAACTTGGTTTACTTGATGAATGGACCTAATTGGATGCATGATGCTAATTTCATGTGTCTACATTCTATTCTTTATGGAATTGTGGTCCACCAGAGAGGTATCCAAGACATTGGTCTAGAGAATTCTTAGTTCTTCATTCACCTTTCTCTCTTTTTTTAGAAATGAGTTCCCTCATGATGTTTTCTCTTTTTGTCTAGTTATGAGAGATTAGGTTGTTGTTACATAGGTACCTCATCAAACCTTGTTTTTGGGACCCGTTCATACATTATTTTCTTTTTATGTATTCTCTTTTAGAGTTTTTTTAGCTTCTTATTAAGTTACAGTTAAAGGCCCAATGTTAGAGTAAGAATTTATTAACTAATAGTTAATTAATGTTTAATTAATTATTGGGTTAATTTCACTTTATGTAATTAAGCTAATCTTTGGAGTGTTTTTTTCTTTTATTAAATTGAGCTATTATTAGATCTCTATGTCCCATCACATAGGATTTTGAAACTTGTCATGATCTAATTATTTATCATTTAGGTTTTTCTCTTACAAGCATTCTCCTTCTATGTATTATTCAATTTTGTATAATTTTTTTTTAAGAAATAGAAAATCATTGCTCATAGCTCTTGTGTGTAGAATGTGTTCTTATTTGCTTGTTTGATCCTTCTTTGTTAGTGTTTTCATGAGCTCCAAGCATACAAAGTTTTTGCTTGTCTCATGAAGCTCGAAAATCATTATTTTCTAGTGCCTTATCAAAGTTATTAGGAGGTATAACTTTGGTATGGTTTGACGGGAAGCTGAACGAGGGCATGACTTTCCCTTAGCCACTAGTGTGTGTGTGTGTGTGTGAGAGAGAGAGAGAGAGAGAGAGCGTATATCGACCGTATGTGTCTCATCTTCTTGGATTACTCACCTAGCGAACAACTTGAATTTTTGTTGCCTCAGAGTGAGCTTGCATTTTTGGACAAATAACCTATATCTGATCCACATTATGTTGGACAAATGGTCGCAGCTTGATCCACCTTTTTAATTTTTCTTATTTTTGTTTCTCTTTCTTTTAGTTATTGACATTGCATGATTGTGTATCTTGATGCTACATATTATACACCTTTGTGTGTGTGCTTTTGTGCTTATTTTGGTTTGACATAAGATCTTGGATTTTGGGGGCTTGACCACCTCCTTGATGTTTGTTATCCTAGACCACCTGCAATGGTATGCTCAAATCCCTCTTGAATTTCTACTTTAGTGTGTGTTTGAAGCAATTTCATCCTCTCACTAAAGTGGGGGCTAGATGTAATGAAGAAAATTGACTCCCCCTTCTTGGAAATGGTACAATTTTGCTTAATTTGGGAAGAATTAATCATAAATTGGAATTAATATCACCTTGATCTATTGTTGTGGTGAGTTTTACACATCCACATTAGGTTTTGGGCCCTTATGAACTAATGAACATAAATGGTGCCTTTTTAAATTGTTCTTTCACACTTTTCTAAGGTTTTATTAATAAATTAAACCTAATAATTTTTTTTAAAAACCTAATCATGCCTTATTTGAAGTGTTGTAAAGTGTTGTATAACACTTTCACACTTTTCTAAGGTTATCATTAATAATTGGACCAATGTATGCTTTTATTGGCCTTATTTTGCATCCACAAGCCTCATTTAATGCATCTTTTTAAGGATAATATTGACATAAATCAATATCCATTCATAATTTAGGTGTTTTCAAGTTGTATAGCCCAGATTTAGTGATATGGGACTCATTCGCCACCTTGGGTGAATGAGTCCCACCTAGGTTTTTGGGTCTCGAACCTAGTTTCACACCTTTCTAAGCATTCTTTAAAATGGTATTATGCCTAATGGGACATTTTCCACCTTGGGTGAATGAGTCACATGTGGCCCAAAATCAAAATTAATTCAAATTTTGGCAGGATTTTATCCTCCTAGATCTAATGTCAGCTTGTAGTGTTGCAATTTCAATAATTATTGCATAATTAAGTATAAATACAAGGTTCTTTCACTCATTTTCACCTAAGAATTTTTTGAGAGCATTACTATAGCAAGTTTAAGTTCACAAGAGCATTCAAAGGAAGAATTTTTCATCAATTGTTGTAGCAATTCAAGATCCATCATCATGTCAAGAACATCAAGCATCAAGCATGCTATTGAGCTAGTGTTGTGATGTTGCATTCAAGATCCAAGGTCAAGCATTGTTCTACACCTATTGTCAAGGCCAAGATCTACATGCTTCATGGCCATTTCATGCTAGATTGTTTATTTGTATTACAAGATATCATTTAAGGTATTGTTACTCATGTTTGATGTCCTATATTGCATGTTTCATATTCAATTTTTGTTATTTCATCATTTGGTTTAATTACCTAAAAGGGGTTTGAATAAGGCAAACCCCTATTCATTAACAATCAACAAGTTTTTCTCCTCTTTACATTTGTGATTGTAGGTTTATATATTGAAGAAAATTGGATTTGAGGCCTTCAAAATTACCAAAATGAAAAATTTGCAAATGTTATCAAAGTTCTCATGAAAAGTTATCAAGACTCACGGAAAACCAAATCTAGGAAAAAATATCGATCCAATTTGCATGAAACTAGAGGGAAAGTGCTTATTTTATCCATCTTCAGAGGCTTGCAAAGTTTCAATTCAAGATTCTTCTCCTAGGACACTTCATGACAAAATGGGACTAATCCCCCAGTTCTGGTGAATGAGTCCCACTATAGGCATTTTTCAAAGATTTTACAAATTTGGATACCCATTTTCGAGAAACTTGTTCTTGTACAAAAACCTAGATCTAGGATTGATTTTCCCATCTTGGTGAATGAGTCCCAATAGACCTAAATTTTAGGTTATTCAATATTTCAAGTCTCCATTCAAGTTCTTTTAGGTTTACAGGTACTCCTATGTACATTTCCAATTTTTTGTTCTAATTTATTTGCATTTATAGGTCATGTATTCAAGTTTCATGCATCACTTAGTTTTGTCATTAAACCTTGTGTTTCATACATTTTTTGAAGCCCTAGCATGGTGGTGAACCCCTCTTGTAATCTAAAATCATACCCTAGGATACCCTTCTAGCAGATCTCTTGCCTCTATTCCACTCTTGCAGTGAGATCTCTAGGGTTTTCTTGAGTGAAACTTGAGAGAAATAGGTCTAAGTCTTCAAACACCTATTTTATGTTCCACCTCCCAAGAGGTGGAACACCTATTTTCGTTATTTCACTATTCTAACACAATTGGATAGAATCGCCTTTACATTCTCATACATCTTAGACTTAGAAACACTTAAGATTAGGATTGCACACACAATTACATGTTTTAGATTTCCATTCATCATCAAAGGTTTAATTACCAACAAGGGGTTTGATTAAGGCAAACCCCTATCCACGAAAAAGCTACCAAATTTGTCTTGAATCTTATTGGCATATCCAGCTCCAAAAATAGGAAATTCAAAGTGCAAAGAAGAAGAGGAGACATGTAAGTTATAGATCAAATTCAGAGATTTCTAGAAGGACCTAGCAAGACCCATTCGCCTTTAGTAGTGAATGAGTCCCTGTTAGGGATTGAATGGTGGCAGGCTTTACACTGTACAAGCTTCTGTTTTAGGTTCATAGCTCCCCGATCAAGCCTACTAGGACCCATTCACCTTTGGTGGTGAATGAGTCCTTGTTAGCAATAAAAAAAAGTCAAATTTGGTTAGGTGCACAACATTATCTCCTTGCTTTTCTAGAAAATTTACAGTTTCTTTTTTTTTGTGTTAGATTTATGCATTACATATGTGTAAGACTTAGAATTAGGTTTTACATGTTGGTTTAATTCCTTCTCCTCAAATTGCGATTTAGCCCACCACCTTGTCCTTGCAAAAAGGAAAGATTACAAGATCCCTAAATCTTGACTTAATTCACCTCTTAGGTTGATAGTTATTTCAAGATTCTTGGATCTCATCTTTTGAATGAAACCATAACTAGACAAAGGGGGCCAGACTTCACATCCTTCTCCCTTTCTCTATGTTTCAGCTTTCATAGCTTGATCTCATCTTAATCAATCGTCATACTCCCATCAAACATGTATGCTAGCTATAGATCATCTAGATATTTCAATAGAATCGATTTGAGGCCATAGTGGCATTAACAATTGTAATGTTCCTTCGGATCAATTTAGTTGGATTGCTGGCCTATTCCAGAGACCGTAGGCTCTGAAGGTAAAGTTAGGTTTCTTTTTGGAGGTTGTTGCTCAAAATTAGGAGATTGAATTGTGGATTCTTTCACGGGTTTTCAAAGCTTCGCAGTGGGTATGACTTGCTGTGCAATCCGAGCATCTTTTGGAATTTACTATTTTTAGTAAATTCTATTTCTGGCAGTGGTCCTGTGGTTTTCGGTGCAGTTGGCTCTCTTCTTCAGCCAGTTCAGTTGGTTTGATCATTTTTGGCCTTGGGATGCATTTTGGAGAGATAAGTTCAATTAATTCTAATAATGTTATATTTTAATGTTGACCCCCTTGGCCTAGCTTCATCACTTCAAGTTGTTCTAAAAAGGTGGTCTTCATGGGTGGACGCCTCATTGGAGGTAATTTAATATTTTCCTAAGGTCTAAAATCATGCTTAAAAAGGGATGCCAACTTTGTTGAGGAGATGATTTTAAAATAAAGTCAAATTAGCTTTGAAAAAGGGACGCCTATACTTGGAGGGAAATGAAGTCAAATTCAAATTTGAATTAGGGCGCACTTTCTAGAAGTTTCTGGAGATTCCTTGCTGAGCCTATATATGGAGACCTCTTCTCTTCATTTTAGCATTTTATGTCTTCAGTAAAGTTATGCTGTCGAAATGGTGATTGGATTGCTTCAAGGAATGAATGCCTCCTAGCCTTGGCTCGACTTCTTGCTTGAAAGAGAGCAACTAGTGGAGAGTTAGTATATGTTAGAGTGAGTTTTTGTAGTGAGAAGTTGCATTGTTGAAGTTATTATGCATTTGTATTCTAGTTTAGGTATGTTAGTGCATTTTTGTTGTTGCTGATTTGAAGAAGCTGAATGTTGTTTCTACTCATAAATCCAAAAATAAAAATGTCTTCATTCTGAGTATTGTTTACATCTGTTTCTCTTTGTTGGGCGACCATTTGAGCTAACTTTCAGATTTTATTATCAAGCTTTGGATTTATTGCAGCCAAATCGCCCCCCTTGAAGGGCCGCCTCCTTTGAGCTCTTTGGATTTTGTGCAAGAAAAAAAATAAAGCTGGTGTAGGGTGGTTTTGAGGTTTGGTTTTGGGCGCCATCTTCTTAGGAGTAGTTTGCATTCTATTTCATGGAATTTGGGTGGGTATTGAGGGAGTAGTAAGCATTTGAGTGGAGGTTCTGAGTTGCTGATTAAGCATTTGAAGTACTGGACTGTCAAAAATCAGACTATACATTGGTCCATTGAGTCTAGTTTAAGATCTACTCTTTTTATTAAGCAAAGGAGAGACTTCTTATTTGTTGCAACATTATTCAGCTCCTAATCCTTGATCTTTGCAGGCACTCTCTATCACTTTGTAAGCTGAACAGTAGTACTCTCAGCATTTCTTAATCTATCTCTTCATGCTTTGTAATACCCCACTAAATAAGTGGAAGAGGCTGGCTTGCCGCCTATTTTACCTTTTGAACTTGCATTGTAATTCTTAGTATCTCCGCCATATGGTAGCTCCACTTCCCTTGGGTTGGAAAGCACATTCTTAGCGTCGAGTTTACTTTCAGCATTTGTAGTTTGTAGGGATCCTCTGACCATATGTTCGTCCACCTTGGACACATTCTTGGTTAGAGTTACTCAGTTCAGCAGTGCATAAAGATCCTCTGACCATATGTTCACACCTTGCCCAACTCAGGGATCCTGGTGTACATTCTTAGTTAGGGTTATTTCCGCGCATCGTTTGGGTTTTTCAAGCTAACTTAATGGGTGCATGTTGTTTGTAATTGCATTCAAAATTGAAAAATTGGTTTAGAATATTTCAACAATCCACATATGGCCTGCAAAATATGTTGTGCCTTATTCTTTATTTCTATGTTACGCATCTCTATTTCTTCTCTAAAGACCATGCTTTCTCCTTCTCACGCTTTCTTGCACTTGTACTATTATGATTAAATTTTACTTAGGGAAACGTTGCTTCATTCAAACTTTAAACATTTTTGCTGCCACAGGAATCATGGTTATAGAAAAAATCATGACTCAAATGCAACGCTGCCACTCCTTTTGTGCAGACCCAAATGCCATCACAAAGATTGTTGTCATTATCAACTAAGTTTCTATGCCATCCCTTTTTCCTTCTCTCCAACATTCAATTCTAAATTTAGCGATCTTCACAAATCCCTACCACTACACTACATAAAGGGAGGTTTAAGACAATTTTTAAGACAATATTTCAGTAAATTGTCTTAATTTAAGACAAAAAAAACTTGTTTATTGTCTTAACTAATGTCTTTAAGCGAGTGTCTTAAGTTATTGTCTTAAAAATTGTCTCTCTAAAGACAATATGAAACATAAATTTTTGTGTCTCTTTAGAGACAATAGTTGTTTAGAGACAATATATCTTTAATCCAACTATTTACATCTCTCTAGAGACAATATGAAAATATATATTAAAAAAAATAAACAATATATTTTAAATATTTTTTAGTGCAGTTTTCAATTGATGTATAATAGTCTCTCTTTCTCATTCATTCTATTAAATTTGTGAAGTGGCTGTCTAATTACTGATGAAGTTAATGGAGTCATAACCTCCAAAGTATTAGTGTCCATTATTGACCAAATTGCTTAGACATAAGTTTTCTATAGGAAACTTTAGAGAAAGTAGACTTTTAAAAGATGAAATGGAAGGGAAACTAGTGTGTCATATTTTGGAGGTGACAAAATATTTGAATTACACGTTATCGTTTTGTGTTGATTCTGATGCAGCCGTTTTCGAGCAATCTTAGCATAAAAAAGTAGAAAACTGGAGTGAAAAGTCAACATATTGCTTTTGCTATGAAAATGTGCAAAATGTAAGTACATGAGAATCAAAATTTGAAGCGAGGAAGTGTTTGAAAAGATAAAAGCTCCCAAGAAATCAAGCATACACTTTCCATGAGCAATAATTCATTTGGCTATAATAAAATGTGTATGTACAATGGTTGCATTTGTCGCTGACTGTTGGCTAAGCCAGAAAAATAAAATAGTATCAGTTGAACTCCCCTAAACAGGATCATTTGATGTCCCCTTAGATATTTCTATAGGGGCTATCATATACATTATTCTGTTAGACGAATTTACAAAATTCCAACCGAGCCATTGCAAGTCACATTGAATGCATGGAAGGCCTTGTGCTTCAAAATTAATCAAGCATCTAAATAACCACAAAATTTTGCTTGATTTATTCATTTTGAGATTTTTTTTTTTTTTGATCCATTTAGTTTCTGCAGAAGCACATCAGTTGAACAAACAAGTTTTCCCAATGCCAAAACCTAAGGCCTTAGACCCTTCCAAAAATGATCAAAATAGGGAGCTAAGGCATGCATGATATGCCATAATTTGATCACCCAATAACCCAAAAAGAAGAGTCCAGTCATTCATTGGGTAAGACAACCTTTAAAGGACTGCTCCAGTGATGTCAAGTAGGTTGTGGTTATGTGTCACTCCACATAGTGAAAACAGGAGCAGCAACAACCACTGTTGTTAAATGGCCTTCACCAAGGCTTAAAGAATATAGAAACTATATCATTTGTCATCATCAAGTGCACCAAGGGCTTTCATGTCCTCTAAGAAGGCCACATAAGAGTCATCAATGCTTTGTGGTTTAGCTACCAGTTGAACAGGATCTGGCTTCACTATAGATATAGGTCCCAAAGAACTGGCTGCAACAATGGGCTTAGGTTTCACCTTTTGAGTGCCCTCTCCTTACACGAACAGAGGCTGGAACCTAGTAGATAACAAGTACAATTAACTTAAAATTCAGACAAGTTGCTTACAAGTTTTATTTTCAAGTAAACAATTTGCATAAATTCAATGTTATGGAACTTTGGAACATCAAAAAGATAGAGATTTTTTTTATTAAAAAAATCAAAAAACAAAAACATTGAAGGACAACTTGTGAGTTAAAAATCTCATAAAAATATAGAAACAAATGAACCATGTTTGGAGAAATATTAATTACCATTGTAGTTAGCTTGGTTGTATGTTGAGCCAAAGTCCATTTAAGAACAATGGCTGCTACTGAATTTACATATGATGGTTTTGTAGGTCTAGATGACTTCACCAGAAACCAACAATGGTGGTGGTGGGGGCACTGGCAATAATGGTTCTCACTCAGAATTAGACTTCGATGTTGAAGCATGACTACTCGATGCACTTGTCAAGGGAATTCTTGGACCTGTAAACAATACACAATTGACATGTGAAATCACACCATGCACAATGCACCAAGTGGTACGTGTGTCAACCAGAACTGTAATATACATAAAACAGAGGACCTTGAAGACTGAAGCCCTTTTCTTCTTAGTTTATGTATCAATGAAAAGAGAAAAAATCAAATGAAAACAAATGAATTTAAAAACAACTAGTGCAAGGTTTGCACTATATCCTTAGTTTAGCTTCAAACTAATGGAACCATACCAATTGATGACTTGTACATGGGGAGTTTTCCTCAAGGAGGTGCTCCACTAGGATTGAGAGTCAGGTGATAATAAACAGAATCCTGCAACAAAAGGACTAATGATTTTTACTTCATTATGAAAAGATGGCAAGCCAAGTTTTCCTTGTTACATGGGTAAGATGTATATCATGAATTAGCCTTTGAAAACCACAAATCAAAATGTGAATTAAACATCACCTCTGGCTTTGGATGTTTTACCCTCTGTTCTTCTGCTATTGACCTCCATCTTGGTGGAGCGCCCAGATGACTAAATAGTAATTAAAATGAGCATAAGTCAACACACTAATTATGACATAATGAATGGACAAGCTGCAAATATTTTCACCCTTTATATGAATGATGATATATCAACACACTAAACCACACATTTGTATAGAAAATTTTCAAAATCTTTCATTCCCTGTGCAATTTAGAGCTTACTTGAACATTACTGGCTCTTCACCTTTCTCCGCATTCTTCTAAAACAAGGTTGATGTATCTTCAAGTTGACATTTTTTATGTTTTCTTGCTTTGTCCAATGCCGATGCACTCTGCGAGAATTTCAATAAAAAGAATGTAAATACTTCATTCTACAAAGTAAAGTGAGTATAACATAACTTCAAGTTTTCAAGTCAAACAAAAGTCCTCTTTAGATGCCTTGTAAATGACAGAAGTTTAGCAAAATAAGTCAAGTAAAAAAGATTAAGAAGATAAGATAAATAGAAGAAGCCATTTTCCAAAAACCCACATTAGGACGTACTCATCATTTCTTGCTTATCATTCTACTCCTTTATAGTACTAGGATCCTTCTTCAGGATTCCAAACTCTCGTACTTTCTTCCTTTCCTTCTTGTTCTGCGCAATAAACAGAACATGTCAAAAGTAGCTTATTAGAGAGCTAAATCACACAAATGATACAGTAACACAAAGTTTATCATTCTTGTTTCATCTTCACCAGATTGTGCATTTCACTTGCGAACACCTGGACATTTGCTTTGGAAGACCCTCCATCTTCAGCAGCTTTTGTGAATATCCTGAAATCATAGCATTCCATGAGGCGGCATCTCTTAGAGGCATTTTGTCAAATTATTCACGTGCCTTTTCTATACTTCCACATTTTGCATACATGTCTACAAAAGCAGTTGCAACTACAATCAAAATTCCTCTATCCATTATCCTTTGATGTATGTCCATACCATGTTGCAAAGCTCCCCTTTTAGCCCAGGCAGGGAGGATGCTGGCGAAAGATGCGTAGACTGGCTTGACACCTGCCAATTGCATTTGCTTGATAGTTTCTAAAGCCTTTTTAATAAATCCATTTTGAGCATATCCTACAATAATGGCATTTCATTAAACCACATTTCTTTGAGGCATTTGGTCAAACAGTTGACGTGCCTTGTCCATGCTTCCACATTTTGGAAGCATGTCTACCAGACATTTCCAACTACAGCTGAGAAAAGTTACCTATCATTTATGCTTTTATGGACACATAAACCGTGGTCTAAAGATCCCATTTTGGCACAGGCTGCGAATACGCTGGCAAAGGTAAATTGGTCGGGTTGGAGACCTGTTTGTTGAACTATTTTTCACAAATCTAATTCAGGCCACTAGGTGGAAGACACGGGCTGAGGTAATCTCCAAGCATCTTTTTACCCCAGAGCTTAGGCTGAGGGAAATGACCACCATTTCCTAGATAGCCATTCTGCAAAAGTAAGGACTCATCGCTGTTATTTTCGATGCAGAATCAGCAAGGATGAAGCTAAGGCACTTCATCTATTCTGGGAGGGGATGGATATAAAAAATATGGAATCTTTCTTGACTATTTTGGTATGAATGGGGATCTGCTCTTCCCAAAGAGGATTGTGCGAGCAATAGAGATGGCTGAGGGTCTTAGTACCCTGATTTACCACACCCCATTGGCGATTTTGAGTGTGAGATCAAAAAGAAACTTTGTAATCCATTTTTTTCAAAATTGGCATATATTTGCATGCAAATGAAAAATATGCTATTGTAAATTTCTTGTTTTAAACATGGATGATGAAATAACAAGAAACAAGGATACTTAATGTAATTATTTATGAAAGGTGGCAAATAAAATATGCATATTAGAAAGCATCGAAATACATTAGTACTATGAATAACCTAATAAATATTAGAAAAAAAATCAACAAATCAAAAGAAAAATATATTAATAATTTCTACAACTACATTCGTGGGCATGATTAGCATTGCTGAGAGAAACGCTTTTCATTGCAGGAAGCTATACAAAGGTGATTACTAGCAATACCCATCATTACCAACATACAAATTTACAGATCTTTGAATTCTTAAAAAATAAAAATTGTTCCATGATATTGATTAAAATATTTTTCAAAGTTTTAACATGAAACAGTGGAATTGGAGTTCTTTTCTTTTGTATGAAATATGTGAGTTGTGTTGTAGTAATAAAAGAAAAACACACTCACATAACAAAATGCTCAAGCTAGTGCTTCCATTGGATAGAGGGTTCAAATATTTTACAATAAAAACAACCAGTCATTTGCAAGTAGAATAAATTAAAAGAGAAATTAAAATAGAAGATAAAACCAAAAATGACTACAAGTGCAGTAGTTGCTCTTTTTCTTTTACTTTTCTTGTAAAATTTTATATCAATGAATAGTTCTGAACTTAAATTATAAACTTCTTAAACCTATTCTCTCTTATATCTCTCATCAAATTATTTGGAGCAAGTTGTCCTAGTTCAAATGTATATAGTATGATCTTCAAAGGGATGCAATAACCACTCAACCGCCATTGTAATTTATTATATAAGGAAGAATATTCGATAAGGAATTAATACTCAAATCAAAGAGTGTGTATACTAGAGAGATGAAAAATGAAAGAAAACTTCAAGCCTAAAGTTTTAGAAAAGGAGACTTGCTTCAAGAGCTAGTAATCCGTTCAAAACATGCAACCTAGATTAGTGCTATTCACAATCCTCATTCTTAGTGTTTTTGTTACTTGTTTCACAATAGATGTAGATTGTAGATTGCAAACCACAATCTTTCATGGATATGAGGGCAACATCTATTCAGTTTTAGTGAGAAACATAACTCCTTTGTGGTACCCTTCTTTAAGGGAAAAGGAAGCGATGATAATATCTACAAAAATCTTTAGAGGAACCTTTTGGTGTTTGTGGAACATAGCCTTAATTTGAGATTTATAACAATTCCTCTCCATCTATTTTAACTAGAGGAATCAAATTTGTGTCAAGCATTTGCTCATCCATTTTAGTGACTCCATGATCACTTAGTTGAAAATGCAACTATGTGAAATTAGAAAAGAAATACTTAATGTAAGAAAGTAGGATAATTGCCAAGATTAAGAGCAATTAGTTGATTTTTGATTCAGTATGCATGGTTGATAATCTAATTTCCCAAATATATAAGAACAGTTCTTCCATGCAGTTGGAGGAGAATTGATACGAGATATATAAAAGTTTAGATCAGCAAAGATGAACACTCCAAGTAATTTGTGTGTTTCATCTCCTTGGCTGAAACACTTTTTTTTTTTCTTTCAGTTTCTTGTGGTTCTATTTATATGTCCATAGAGTCATCATAGAAACTATCAAATACCAAAACCCACAATATAAAGAAAGTAGTCAACTACCCTAGATACGTCCAATATTAGTATTGGAGTCTTTGAAGCATAATCTATTATTTATTCTATTTGCTCTGCTATTTTGCTATTATTGATCGCAGTAATAGCACACTGATAGCTATTCCTTAGGAAAGGCTCTAGGCCTCATCTTCATCATCCTCATTAGTCATTCTCCATCACATAGCTATAATATAATCTGTCTTAGAATAGTACAAAATATGTCCATTATTTGGGAAAGATAGCGAATGGAGTTTTTATATGTTATATAACATCATTGTTCAATGAAACAAAACATAATAATCATTCCTTAGGTTTCTGACTTTCAGATTGTTTACTGGATCAACCCTTATAGGAACTGTCCTAATAGACCATACATGTACATGTACCAACCCAATTTCTCATAGATGCAACAAGATATTAAAGAATCATAAGAAAGGATGAAAAATACCATAAACAGAGCAATTACACCTTTAGGAGAAAGGAGCTCCCTTTTGGGTTAAGAAGAAATAATAAAAATACTTCCCAAAGCAAGCCATCAGAAGATCAATCTTTTTAGGTGCAAGTCAAAAAAATGTCTTACTCTTTATCCGAATGGTTAAAGTAAAAGAGGATTGGAGCATAGTATATTAATATGGGGAAATGAGAACACTTGAATAAAAATGGTTCCCGAAGTGGGCCATTATAGGACCAATTTTTGTTTATGTAAGTTAGAAACAGATCTTATTTTAATCCCAATGATTCTTCTAGAAGAAGAATCAAGCAGAATATGTGAAAGGAGAGTTTCCATGAAATATTGATATCATATTATTAACTTATTGGTGAAAATTGAGGCAAAAAATGGGCTAAAAGAGGTCTTTGTTGGCCCAATGGTGATTTAGTCTTATGTTGGAGTTGGGTGGTATTTTATGATTTGATTGATCAATTTGTCTCCTTGTAGGGCCTATAGCTGTTATATGTGTTTACTAGCCATTTTGTAGGGCCTTTCACAATGAGACATTTCATTTCAAATACTAATAGAGCAAAGAGAAGACAAGAGCAAGATGTTGCCAAACATAAACACAATTAACCATGTCCAATAGTCTATGAACTAGAGGTGAGGCAACCCTTCTGAGCATGCGCTCTGTATTAATGTTGCTAAAACAACAAACAAGAAAGCAGCCTCAAACAAGGTTGAGCACAAGTGTTAAGTAATTTTTGATGGAGTAGATATGCAAATTGAACAAAAATTCACAACTATTTCTCATCATGATCCATCCTTACCTCCACTGGATAACATTTCATCAGTTTTTGGATAATGGTTGTAGTGGAGTATTTTCATTGTCTTTGACATCAAGTAAGGATCAAAAGACATAGTTGAAGTTTGAAGGTGTAGGATAAAGGATTGAGGACATGGTTACACAACAACATCGAAGGAAGAGGCAAGTTCCCCAAATTTTTGAAGTTCCTTACATAAGAAAGATCATGGTGTTGATGTGATTGAAGCTATGCTCCAATCAAGCTGAGCTAAAAAAGGGGCCTGCCATTATTGATTATTTATTTCAAAAGTTCATAAGTTTTTCATATTAGGAAAAGAGCCCACCATTATTCTAATGTTTTGTAATAAATTTGATTAAGATGAGTCCCTGATCAAGGTGGGATGGGAGGAGTTGGAGAAGTGAAATCTCACACATTTGAACTGTCAACAAAGATATAGCAACAGTGGACAAAAAATAGTCAACGAAGAAGGAATAAACGTGGGAGTTGTAATTACATTCCAACATTAACAAGAGCCATTTGAAAAGAGATTGATGTGTTGAATGCAATAACATGTTCCCATTTGAGTACTTTGACAATTTTACATCATGCAAGCAAATATCATGGACACATCAAAAATTAATTTAGTGATATTGATTTATGTTTGATTTTGGATATTTTTTGGTATAATCCTAATGGTTTGTTTTAAATGTGAATTGAAATCAATTGCTTTACAATTTAACAAGTTCTAATAGAAAAAATTTACATAGAGTTAAGTCTTGACCAAGTCACGATTTTATTTGGAATTAATAAAGTCAGCATAATCTGTTTCATGTCCATAGATTTTATAACGATCATATCCATTCAACTAAACATGTTGTGGGACCATTTGGTCCGTAGGAATGGTAAATGGCTAGTAATCTAATAATTAGCAAGAATTCACCCCTTATATAACTAATACAATCACCATGATCCCAACAAGACACCCAAGATTCTGATACATTAAGAAGAAAAAAATACAGCTAATCTTCTTTCTAGTAACTCTACCAAAGTCCAAACACAATCCCTGACCTTAATGACAAGAAGCTCGAGGACAGAGATGAATGTGTTAAGATTCTTGATCCAAAATCCAAAGTGTCAGATGACTAAAATTAGGATGCAACAATGGAATTTGAGGATTTAGAAGATGGGCCGAAGGAAATAGATGATCCACAAATCTCCAGGGATTGTGAAAATCACAAATTCCAAGGTTGAGTAGGTAACAAAAAAGGATTTTTAAGAGGAATCCTATCTACAAAGGAAAATGTTTTCCACCTATTATTGACAATCCATACTAAAAATGATCTCGGGAACTTGAAAACATATCAGACTCAAGAAAAATGGGAAACAAATATCAAGAGTCCTATTGATCGTGTTTATGACTTACACCAAACATTAGAATAAAATGCCCAAAGACACTCTATCCTCTCTTGAAAAACCACGCATATGCTAAGATTGAGAGAGAGATCATATGGCGATTCAAGGTTCTTTAGTCCCGATTTCGGCGATGTGGATAAGCTCAATGGCCATTGTGATTTCAGTAATGAACAAGGGACTTAAGTAAAATCTTTTACCCAAGTTAGGGACTTAGGAGATGTATCGTTGATGGCTCTTAGTTGGGACTTTCAATGGATCTCAAAAAATGGCAAAAGAATAGGGTTCAGAGAGTCTAGTCTAAGCCTAAGAAATCAAGAGACAGTAAGGACTTGGTGAAGCGAAATAAACCACATTTTGTTTCGCCTCCTGTTGGACAACATACGCAAAATGGGTGCAATCTTCAAGGGGTTTGTGAGAATAATTTTCAAACCTCGAATGAGGTTGAAGTTAAGCTTCCACGTTTAAGAGCTCAGGCTAACTTTACAAATCGAATACAAATCATCCATTCGAAAAAAGTATGAGCTACACTTCACCATTGAATCAATACGATCAATCTCTCATTCAATTAACAACTTTCAAAGCAAATTCTACCTAATCTAACTTTAACTCTAATCTATGGCGGAAGGCAATATGTAACCTCGCTTACTATTCAACAATAAGAAGTGATTCAAGGCAAATCATGCTCAAGAGCTTTTATCATTCAAAATAGTCTCAATGCGACAATATACATAATCTGTCTCCACACAAAATGAAAATGAGAGAGCACTAGTTTATATAGAGCTCCAAAAATGAAATGAAGGGCCGAGATTTAAAACAAGATCGACGGCCGAGATTATTACAACCAAACCCTAATTAGGGTTTCCCAAAATAACAAGAGTTATCAACTAGAAATCAATCAGAAAAGTGGCAGTCCCAGCTATAATCTAGGAGAGGCGTCCTTATCCATCTGAATAGCATTGTGCTTGGCGAATCTGGACACTACTGCAATGACCTCGTCCATTGTGACAGGTGGCAACATGCTGATCCGGAATTCAAGTCCGTCCAACTTCTCAGCACATCTAGCAAAAGTACCTTCCCAATCTGCCTCCTGCTTCTCAAAATCCTTTCAAATGGATGAGAGTCTTGCCACTCTCGCAAAGTCTTGTCTCAAGAATGGTCCAGTGGTCGAGAAGAAAGTTTCTTGAACTTTATGCTTCAATCTCTCCAACTGCATGTCGTTCTCCCGGATGACTTCACGGTCGAACACTTTTGTAGTTGTCATGTAAATCTTCTCCTGGATTTTCCTGACCTGTTCTTCAATTCCAAGCCCATCGACTTTTGCCTTCTCCAAGACTTCTTCTCGTATTGTCACTGCCCAAAACCAGTGATGAAAATCATATGCTGCCCCTGCAGCAATCACTCTTTTATCAACCAACTCCTCTCTCGGAGTGCTCTTCAAGATTCTAAGGCTTGGAATAAGCCTTTCCTGCATATCCGGGATACCTTCCCATGCCTCCGCCATATCCATCAGTCTAGAAAGAAATGAAGAGGTTCGTCCATAAGCAAGTGCCAACTTTTCCATGAACAATGCCGCTTTCGTGCCTTCACTTGCCATCCAGTCCTGAGCTTCCTTGGCCGTCACCATTCCGTGCTCGACATCCTTGGTCACCTCCTGTGATGAATTGAGGAGAGGAGGAATAGTCGCATTGCCTCGATCAAGTGGCTGGGTCAAATGCTGTATATATTCTTTGAGACGTTCGACCTCCTTCTTATACTCCTTCTTAGCCACTTCCTTTTCTAGTCTCGCTTTGATAGTCGAGACGGAATTGTCTAACTCCTCTACTTCTTGACCTTTCGAGGTCGGGCCAAGGTCAACAGTGGTTATAGCATACTCCTGAGGAGTGATCTCGTCCTGTGGCTTGTCCACCGTAGGCACTGCAATGTGCACGGAACGGTCGCCTGCCTCGTTCCTCTGAATGGTGGAGAACTTCTTGGCGGGCTTCTTGACTGCAACCTGCTCTAATCTTGCCAAGAAATCGGCAGTATCATCCTCTTCTTCTTGTTGAGCCTC
>VDFB02168201.1:0-10171 GCA_007258455.2 Sequoia sempervirens
ACGCCATGAAAGGTGACATCTGAATGGTCATATGGAATGTTGAGTTATAACAATACTCACACAAATGTATCCATTTGACCCATGCCTTCTGCTGCCCTGCAATGTAATTTCTGAGGTATCCTTCCACCCACTTATTTACTATCTCCGTTTGCCCATCAGTCTGCGGGTGGTAACTAGTGCTCGGAGTGAGCTCGGTCCCACAAAGTCTGAACACCTCCTGCCAGAAGTGACTCAAGAACCGACTATCCCTGTCGCTCACAATGCTCCGAGGCAATCCATGTAATCTGAACACCTCACGAAAGAATACCTCTGCTACCTGTGTAGCTGTGTAGGTTGTGGTGATCGGAAAGAAGTGGGCATACTTCGTAAGCCGATCCACAACTACGTATATGCAATCTCGCCCTTGGGCTTTAGGCAAGCCCGTAATAAAGTCCATCGACAGGCATTCCCACTTCCTGTCAGGAATCGGAAGTAGCTGCAATAAACCTGCCGGGTACGTGTTCTCCTGCTTGTTCTGCTGACAAACAGGGCACTCACGCACGTATTGAAGAACATCTGCCTTGAGTCCTCTCCAGGTAAATCTCTCCCGAATCTGTCTGTAGGTCTTGAAGTACCCGGGATGTCCTGCTGTAGGCACGTCATGAAAGGCCCGCATGATGATGTTCTTCACCTCTGAACCGGGGATCAAATATATCCTGTTCTTGTAAATGATCAAATCATTTACAAGTGTATACCTGGTATCAACCGTCGATCCCTCAACAATACTGGAGGCCCTAGTGTCCTTGGCATACTCTGCCACAATCATATGCCTCCAATCCTCTGAAATGTGAACCATAGCGCTCAAATATGGTCTACGTGAAAGTGCATCAGCCACTACGTTCTGTGTACCTTTGATATACGAGATATCAAAGTCATAAGCCTGATTCTTGACCCACTTCGGCGATGTTGAGGATCACCAGCTGCCCTAAGAAGTGTCTCAAGCTATTATGGTCGGTTTAATGCAAAATTTGCTGCCAACAAGATCTGTCTAAATTTTGCTAAGGCATGCATAATATACAAGCATCTCCTTATCATAAATCTTTGTAAAAGTCGTTCACGGCCCTCTGAGCTTCGGCTCTCATACTGTCAGTTGCTTGTCTGCATAAGCCGCACCAATGCCCTCACGATTACGCCATACTTTGGAAATTTCGAAAGGCCGTAAAAGTGCAGTAGTGCTGTCGAGGGCATGTGGTCATCAACTCAACAAACTTCACTTGAACTGCTCACGTGCTCAGGATCCAAAGTACCTTCTTGATGGAAATCTGTCGCCCAGGGGCTGCATGTCGTGAATCAACCATTCGAATCTCGGTAGAATCCACACAATGAGAAGCCACTCTCCAAGCTGTGTCGGGTTTTCGATTGTAGGCCAATCAATAATGGCGTGGATCTTTTCGGGGATCATCACGCCTCCATCACGCAGCGATAATGTGACCTAGATATAGCAGTTCGGTCATCCCAAATCACACTTGGATTCCTTGGCGTCTGAGGACTCCTCTCCAAGATACTCATACGGTCTCCGGGTGAGCCAAGTGCTCTGCCATGTCTGCAACGTATATAAGGATATCATCGAAGAAGACCAATACGAACCTCCTCAGCTGTGAATGAAAAACCCTGTTCATCGTGGACTGAAATGTAGCTGGTGCATTAGTGAGCCCAAATGGCATCACTATGAACTCGAAGTGCCCACAATGACATCAGAAAGCGGTCTTCTCTATGTCTTGCTCACGGACCCTCATCTGATGATACCCCGACCGTAAATCAATTTTGGTGAAGTAACATGCCCCATGGAGCTCATCAATAAGCTCGTCTATACGCGGTAGCGGATACCTGTTTTTGATCGTCGTCTTATTCAGGACCCTGTAATCAATGCACATGCGTAATGTTCCATCCTTCTTTACCAAGACAACCGAAGAAGCGAATGGCGACTTGCTAGGCCGAATGTGACCCATAGCAAGTAACTCCTTTATTGTTTTTTCTATCTCATCCTTCAATCTCTTAGGATGCCTGTAAGGAGTTATCATAACGGGCTTAGCGCCCTCCTCGAGCTCAATGATGTGCTCTATGCCCCTGTCTGGAGGTCTACCTGGTGGAATATCACTGAACACCTTATCATGCTTGACTCTCAACTGCTGAATGTCCGGATGATATTCTGTGTTTTGCTGTCCCTCCTGTATAGGTGCTAAAGTGCACTCGGCAGCCCACTCTACCATGTCGTGATGCATGAGCCTCTCCATCTGACGAAAAGAAATTGTTTTGATGTTGCTGTCCCGTATTGCTTTTAGTATGTGAGTCTTCCCGTCAACATCAAAACGGATCTCCATGTCTTTGAGACGAAGAGTGACTTCCTCCAATGAATGAAGCCACTTCATTCCCAAGACCAAATCAATATCCCCCATATTAACAACATAGTAATCTGCCTTGAACTCATAATTGTTCAAGCGTAAAGGGAGATCCTTTATCATGCGTTCACATCTCAAAGTGTATCCATCGGCCACCTTGACCCTAATGCCCTCGAACTCCTTAGTGATGAGTCCGCGTTTCTCAACGAATCTAGCATCTATAAAGTTGTGTGTAGCTCCTGTATCAAGAAGGGTAATGACCCTCTGTCTTGCTAACACACCACGAATCCTGAATGAGCCCTCCTGCTGAATGCTAGATAAGCGGGCCTCCTGTATCTGTAGCTCTGGCCCTGTCTCTGCTCTAGGCTCTGAAGCCTCTGCCTCTGAATCCTCAGAACTCTCCTGCTGTTCGGAATTTTCTGATTCCGAATCCTCATAGTACGCCCACATCACTCGATTTGCCTTGCACTTAGGTCTTAGAGGACAATCGTGATTGGCGTCATAGGGACCTTTGCAGTAGAAGCAAAGCTTCTTCCTGCGTAGATCATTACGGGCCTCACGATCCAAAGGTGGAGCTGCTGATTTACCTTTTGAATTGTTTTTAAAATCTGATTTGTCTTTGTTAAAATCAGATTTCTCTCTGTTTCTATTAAAACCCTTATTGTCCCTGAAAGATGAATTATTCCTGGAGTTGAATCTACTAGATGGTGCTGCCAACTCCATACTTCGTGCTTTTTTCATTGCTTCCTGTAACGAAGGAGGATCAAAGGTTTTGATCCAACCCCGCAATGGCTGTCAGCCCCTCCATGAAAAGCACTACCAAACGCCTCTCAGAAATGTTCGGAACCATAACTGATAACTTCTGAAAGTCACCAATATAGGCCTCCAAACTGCCACTCTGTCTCAACTGAGCCAAGTCTTTGAAGTAGGATTTAGGATCCTTCCTGTCAAACCGCTCAACCAATCTGTCCACAAACTCCTGGTATGACGTGATCCTCATTAGCGTCAGAGGTGTCACCTATACCGCGGTGCTACCTAATCATAGCTACTTCCCTCGATGCAAATGTAGCGTATCTGATAGCATCTCTCTCGGCCATCGGGCGTAATGTAAGAAAAGTGTCCAGCTTACTAATCCAAGCCTGAGCTGTCACTTTACCACTGCCATCGAACATCGCCAGATTAAGCCTGTTGGTTGCATGTTTTAGGTCATTGTTCAGTACCTGCCCCCAACTCGCTGACTGATGCTCTTCGGCCTCGGTAATAAAACGGGCCGTACGATCCACTCTCTCGACCGTGGTACCAACTCCTACCTCGCTCGCTGCCATGTTTATCGTTGTAAACAACTCCTCGCGTTCTCACTCCGCCAAGACCCTCGCCTCAGTTTCAAATGTAGGCCTGGTAGGCCTGTCTGCTGTCCGTGAGGCTGTCCTAGGTGCCCTGCGAGACCCTGCTTCACTCCTCTCATCGTCACGATGTGGTGACGGTCTCCTAGGAGTACCCAATCTCTGAAGTGCAACTGCCAACTGCTGTAATACATCATCGGACCGCCGTTGACCTGCACGAAGATCTCTGAGTGCATGCAAAACCTCTGCATCGTCCTAATCTCTGTTATTAGGTGGGATCTCTGTCCTAGGTATATCTGTTCTGTCAGCCCTGTCATTCCTGTCAGCCATGATTCCTGGCTGCCTGCTCAAACTCTGTTGCCTGTCAATCAGAGCACGTCTGCGTGTGTAATACCTGTGAGAGCCAATCTGTTCTGGCTGCATAAGACTGCTAAACCCTTAGGATGGCAAGATTTAACTCTGATACCACTATAGAAACCCTTGTTTCCCCATTTTCTCAGTATCTGACTGTTTTTATGATTTTCTGAAGGTTTTTGGTTTTTTGACTGTTTTTGTGGTTTTTGCATAAAAATAAGAAATGGCGATTTTTGCAAGAATTGATAATAAATTCAATAAAAATGCTAACATGCCAATATGGATAGGAAATACCAAATCTATTGAAGGCGTATCATTTATTGTTCATATGGACTCAATACAATATAGATCTGATAGCATGCAACTAAGTAAAGACAATTTTATTGAAAACCTGGTTTTGCTGATTGAGACGCCAAAAGATGAAGATTAGGCACGCCTCCCAAAAGTTATTGCTTTCTCCTCCTTCAGGATGATGGCGAATAGTCCCTCAAGTGCCTGCGCCTTATGAAATGGAGTTTCAATGCCAAAGGGAAGGCGTTTCTCTGGAAAGAAGAAGTACGGCTCAAGGAGATGGTACGGCCCTGCTGTACAAGTACGGCTGACAGCAGCAACACATTTAATAATAGTACGGCTCCCTTTTATGCTTCCAGAATATCAATAGAATAGGCGCCTTGATGAATAGATGTCCCCTGGATGAAACCCTGAATCAAATCTCTGACAATGAAAAAATCTATGAAGTTCTGTGATCTCCTCTGGATGAAGAAACCTCTGTACTGGCAATAGATCAGGTGATATCTCACACCCTTTGAACTGCTTTCAATGGAGATGGCTCGTTCCCCAATGAATTTGAGACTGAAACCCTAAAGCTTCTTGCTCAGACCAACTTGATCAATTTTCAATAACTCAATATGCATAATGGCTCGAATCCCAAGGCAAATGCACTATATCCCTCAAAAGTGCGAATTCCTTAAAGATAGGGAATTTTAAATAATTCGACCTCTTCTTTTAATTTCTTTCAATAGTCTCAGCTCAAATATTAAATTATAAATTTAATCTTCAAATGGCCCCTTTCTGATGATGGGCGACCCCTTTATCAAAATCACTTAAGTTATAATAAAATATTATAACTTTATATTATAATCTCTAATTAATTAATTTTTAATTAATTTAATTAAATATTAATATCTCTCTCATTATTCATCCGATGCCTGAACCGTCTAAAGCTGACGAACACTGAAGTGATTCTGAACACCAACAATCCATACTGCTAAAAATAGCAGGGTCCTAATACATCACAATAATCATAAAATAGGCAACTTTATGCAAGAAGTGAAACCAACAAGCCTGCAACGTAGTGCCAACTGACTAACAACCGCATCAAGTCGAGCCAAGCTCCAACATAATTCCTCTATCCAAATTTTATCAGCCTACTTAGGGTCGCATGATGCGCTTAATCCCCGTGTTCTGAGAGATGTCAAATTCAGGAAGTGAAGCACATTTAGCTTCCCCATCCCCAGTACGGCTGGGGGACATTGGAAATGTCCTCCATCGTACCAAGGAGCCTCTAAGACAAAAAAAACACTTAAAATTTCGTTTTTTTTTTAAATCTACTACTAAAGGTTGTGTGGGGCCCACATTGACTTGCAACCCTAAATTTTTCCCTAAAATGCAAATGAAGCATTATAATGAGTCAAAATATTATCAAATGGGTTGGGCAAGTGATGGCTCACGGCAAGCAAAATATTCATCTCAGTCTCACACCAAACACTCGAATGACCCAGAACTCACGCCAAATCGATTTTGACTGATGCGTTTTTGCATTTAGAAGAGGCCTTTTTCAGATTCTACATCAAGTTGATGTTCTAATTTCTTCAAACTTCTCACGCTACGTCAAGTTCGCGACTAGAGTGTCATTGCCTGGGTTTTTCCTTTAGTCGAGCTGCATTTGCTTTGTGTTTGGGCCTTGGGGACGCCTTGAGGAGTTGCACTTTCTCAATTCCTACCATTACATACTTCCAGGTTTGAGATTAGTTTTGCTTCTGTTGTACATAGAGCTGCATTACATTTTTTTTATTTTTTATTTTCTATTTTTTATTTTCATTTTTTGTTTTCATTGATTTGGTATCATTTTTACAAACTTTCAGACTTTCAACCAAAAGTAGTGACATGCAAAATAGATTGGGTGAGGGCAGCAGTTGTAGAGGCTAGAAACATACAAATGTTTGTATGTAACCATCACACTTCACATGCACTATTCCAATCTTATTCAAAGAAAGAATTCCTCAAACCAGTTGAGACTAGATATGCTAGCTACTATATTTTGTTGGAGAGGATGTTGGAGGTCCAAGATGCTCTACAAGCCATGGTTGTTTGTGCAGATTGGAAAAGGTGGACTCTATCGAAGACAAATGAAGGAAAGGAAGTGAGAGATAGAGTACTTAATGAAACTTGGTGGACCACTATCAAGTAAGAAATCTGAAAATTTAAATTGTTTTTGAATTTGTTACACTTTGTTTTACTTTGTATTTTAAAAATTCTAATATTTAATTTGTTGCTTGTAGGTATATTTGCTCTTTCATATTACCAGTTGTGGGGATTATCCGATATGCAGATACAGACTCTCCTAGCTTGGTAGAGATATATGAGACTTTTGATAGCATGCTTGACCAAATGAAGCAAGCTATTCGTCAAAAGGATCCTAAGTTGAGTTTTTATGAGGACCATATTAGGCCTATTGTGACAAAGAGGTGAAACACAATGAATACCCCTCTTCATATGCTTTCCTATGCTCTTAATCCGAAGTGGTATGTATCTAGACCTAGCCAATAGCTTCCTTCTAAGGATGACAAGGTGATTGAGGGGCTTACAGCAATCCTTCGTAAAATGTATAGCAATGAGCAGGCAACCATTATTAGAGAGCAGTGGCTTATGTTTTCTGATCTTCAGGGTCCTACATTCAGCAAACCAGAGGCTAGGACGGATAGGGCCACCATTGCACAGAACAACCCCATTGGATGGTAGAAATTTCATGAGAAGGACACACTTGATTTGAAACAACTCGCCATTCGTTTGCTCTCACAGATTGCTAGTTCCTCTGCTGCAGAGAGAAATTGGTCCACCTATGGCTTCATCCACTCCATTAAGAGAAACAGGCTCACTTCAAAACGAGTTGAGAATAGTTCCATTTTATAGTGCTTTGAGACATCAAGACTGACAGACTACTGAGTATCGACAAACTCTAGCAGCATGATGGGATGTTGATCCTGAGGATGTTAGGCAAATTGATGAGGATGAGGTGCAACCAGGATTGGTCGGGCTACCATTGGATGATCCACTCTTGCCAATGGATGATAGTGACTCAGATAGTTCTGAGCCTTTTGATATTCATAGCCCGAATGAGGCTTCATTTCATAGACTGTTGTACAATGTATTTAGTATTTTGATTTTCATGTTTGAACTTTGAGACTTTTGGATGCATGTTTGAAACATTTGGATATTGATAGACCATGGTTTTATTGATGTTTGATACTATTGTGATAAATTTTATAATGCTTTAATGACATTTATTATGTTGTTATATTACTACTCTCGTGATTTATTTACATATTGATATCATTGTTATCAATTATTAATTTATTGACATATCTCTCTCTTTCCCTCTCTTTGTCTATAATATATTAATAAATTTTGAAAATATCATATATATATATATATTGTATGTCGCCGTCCCCTACCGTCCCCTAAAAATGGCCCCTAGGAAACGTCCCGAGAATGCATCCCCAGCCGTCCCCTCGTCCCCGTCCCTGAAACGCCGTGGAACACAAGAAATTAAGCTTATGTCTATAAATCAGAACCAACATGCTCAACACCAAACAATGTTGTGTGGAGACAACATTACTTTCTTGTAGGATTTTATTACAAATGATTATAAATTTACTTCATTCCAAGGAATAGTAAACAATATGATGATCTCTTAGGATGAGCGCCAAAATTTTCCCAATTCCAACAAACTTCTCTATTATATTTTCTCTTATAAACATTATCATCAAAAAGAAATTATCCTACTTATCCCAAAACTCCCCTATGAATGCTGAAAATCCTTCCTCTCACTAGACCCCTTTAGTATGTCCAAAAACAATGCAACCCAACAAAATCCTATCCATGTCCACTGCTGATACTCCACATGCTATTTCCCCAATCATTTTTCCTCTTCATAAATCCTTCACCAAATTGGGCTTAACCCTACCTCCATACATAATCCCCCCAAAATTATACCTCCCACATTCTTCTTTGCATTTTAGGCCATGGATCTCTTCTACGCATCATTAATTATCCTTTTCAAGCATTAATGCAAACCTCATTTTTCCTTCAGAGTTTCAAATGCTAATTCTTAGTAAAAAGTGGATTCTAACTTGCTTGCCATACTTCATGAATTCTCAAAAGGCAATCCAGAATTAGAAGACACTAAGAAACACACACAACTACAATCCATTATTGGAGACAAGCCTCTTACACTCCATGTAGTTGGGAAGCAATGAGAGCACAATAATACAATGAAAAATTGTATTGAGAGGATGAATGTCATTATTGAAAGTCATCATCACACACTCCAAGTGATTAACTCTCTACTCCTATCAAAGAACATATGACGAAAAAAATTCTCTAAGTAATGAAAGAACAAGATAAATTGCAAACCACCCATAGCATCATTTATTTCCCAAGGTAAGCTCCAACCACAAATGTGGGACAACAACTAGCAATAGGATCCAATCTGGAGACCAATAGCACTCAACCTGCAAAAGTTACACACAATAAATGAAGAAAAAATAAATGTTTTGTACTCTCATTTTGGGAATCTTCATGAACATATTGTATAGATGTTCTTTGTCGTAAGCTTCTATGCTCTATTTTCTTTCAAAGTAAACAAACATGAACAATACAATATCCTTTTTGTAGTTATGGCTATCATTTTTATTATTCTCCCGTTTTCTTGTGTATTCCAACAAAGCTGCTTCATTATATACTCTCCTATCTGCTACTCTTGTGCTTCATGAAGCTAGTCTAATCTATTGATAGACCCCTTCTATATAATTATTTCCTTATAATAATACAAATTTTTACTTTATCAATAAAATATGACAATATCTTAGTCCTAAATTCATATGGATTAATAAAAAATTTGTGGTTTATGTACATCAACAAACCATGCAAATACAACAAAATGAAAATATTTTGTTTTCATTATGCAGGATTGCGGCATGCAAGCATGATGGTAATGTTACATTTCAACACCTAGTTTGTTAATTTTTAATATCACAAGCATAGGCTCATGATTAGAAATGTTTGAAAAGGATAAAGAGTTAGAAATCTGCAATAGAAATTCTGACAGTTTGTCAATCTTAGATAGGAGGGTGGAAAACCAATCCTAATCTCAATTCAATAAATCCTTTCTACTTCTGATTAAAGAATTTAATTAAATTTTTTTGTCAATTTACCATTTGACTATCCCTGAGTCAGTTTCACTCTAAACATGAAAGATTGGATAGATGAATTACTAACACCACTCAATATAAAATATATAATGTCCAATCCATATATCATCAATACGAGAGCCATACAATGAAAATAAGGAAGCTCTATTATTGTTGTCATCTCTTTCTTAAATGAGATCACCAATATACCTTGTGCCAAAACCTTGAATATAATAAATGTAATACTGAGTGTTCTGCCCCTCCTACATAAACATCAACAGGACCCCAGTACCTTCAAAATGGAAGAAAAACAACTCATTACCATGGATAGATGAAAAATATACACATGCCAAAAATCATAGAAGGATTAGATAAGAAATTTCCTAATTGAGAAAATACACACCCTTGGATTCAAGATGAAAATTGAAAAAGCTTAAACAAATCAAGTTCAAATTTCTCATTTTCATTTTCATAAGCAAAAGAGTCTTACCGCTCCTTTGATTTATCAACTAATGCTTGAGAATTTTTTGGGTCCATAAACCTTAAGTAGTACCTGTCAACCATGCATGTATATGTGAAAATCAAACCTCGTGACTATACACACAAAAGCACACTATACATATAT
>VDFB02168202.1:0-143085 GCA_007258455.2 Sequoia sempervirens
TAACAAGTCCAATTTGATAATATCCCGGAACTCTTGGATGAACTCAATCAGAAAACCATCCGGGCTAGGGGCTTTCCCCTTCTTCATCTGAAACACTATACCCTCCAGTTCATCCACCGAGATGTCACTCATAAGATGCTCATTCATCTCTCTAGAAACAAGAGAAGGGATACACGAAAGGACCTGAACTTCCTCATCAAAACTCCTTCGCTCCTCCTCCTTGAATAAAGAAGCAAAGTACTGTACTGCTTCGGTAGAGATCTCCTGAAAGGAGGAAAGTTGCTCACCCCTGTCATTCACTAAAATAGAAATAGAGTTGCCATGTCTCCTGGCTTTCACCGAATTGAAGAAGAAGGCAGTATTTTTATCTCCTTCTAGTAACCAATCAACCTGGGCCTTTTGTTTCCAAAAAAATTCTTCCCTTAGCTCACATTCTAACAGCTTCAAAGCCTTGGCTTCTTCCAAAATCAGCACTTCAGTCATCCCATCCTCCCTAATCATCCTCATAATACCAGCCAACTCAGCCTGAGTAGCAACCTTAGCATGGAAAATGTTTCCAAAGCAATGTCGATTCCATCGTTTGAGCTGATACTTGACAAATTGAAGTAACTTACCAAAAGTATACATTTTTGTACCATAGGAAGGTCTACCATACCTCCACCATTCAACAACATAATCATGAAGAGAGGGATCCCTCAGCCACATAAGCTGGAATTTAAAAGGAGGAGACCATGGCACATGAGCCAAGGAGACCGCAAGCTTGATAGGCCAATGATCTAAAACCCTCCAATCAAAAATTTTAGAATTAGAGGACCACAAACCACCAACCTAGTAACAAGAAACCAAAAAATGATCAAGACGCTCAACAATGCACTCCTCCCCAATCCTTCGATTAGTCCAAGTAAATTGACCATTATTGGGCTTGATATTAACCAGATTTAGAGCTGAAATGTTATCCTGAAGAAGTAGAGCAGAAGGCTCCAGCATTGCAATACCACCCCTTTTCTCATCCAACTCAGAGATAGCATTAAAATCCCCCGCCATTATCCATGGATGGTAAGGAGCCATACTTCAAACAAACTTGATATGGGTCCACAATAATTGCTTACCATGAAGCTCAGTAGGCACATAAATATTGGAGAATAATATAGCCTCCCCAATCTCAAAGCAGGAAGCAATCATGGAGATAGATGACTTGACAGACATCCACCAAAGAGGAGAGATCTTCTGAGGATTCCATAAACAAGCCACTCCCCCAGAAGCCCCCTAAGTGCCAATACATTGGCACTCACCAGTCCCCCACAACTTAGGCATCAAACCAAACATACCTTCAAATGACAACTTAGTCTCCTGGAGGAAGAGAACATCAGGAGATTGACTTCTAACCAAATTGCGAACGAATTTTTGTCGAGGGCCACTGTTCAAGCCCCTTACATTCCAAGATAAAACAATCATTTCAAGGGGCTCGAAAAAAGAGAATCCAAGGTCTTAACAAACCCTAACTCCACCAAATTCTCCCCTATCATTTTGATATTTTCCACATCCTTCTTCCTACCAAGCTAAGAGACCTTCTCTGCCCCCCCTTTTTTTAGATCCTTCTATAAAATACCCAAATGAGAAGACAACTTATTATTCTTACCTATCTCTGAGCCCGGTCCCTATGAGGGGTGGGCCAAAGCGTCATTGCTTTTTGCTGTTACAACAACACAACCTGGTTCCTCCGGAGCCCTCAACTGATGATCTGATTCCAAAATCCTAGTCCCCACATCTTGTGGAGCACAAAGAACCTTTGAACAGAGCCCTTCAAGCCCTAGATCTTTCCCATCCTGTACTATATTTGGCAACCCCGTATGCACCTCCTGCTAAGAAACTTGCACTATCTTAACAGGAGACCCATGCTGTTCAACCTCCATAGTCCCTTGATCCAAGTCCACCAAACCTGAATTCACTTCCTGCTGACTAAAATCATCCAATACCTTGAATCTATTAAAAGTGTCCTCATCTTGCCTTTCTTTGAGAGTCCTCTTCTGCCCCTTATTTCTATTCTAATTTCTGATAGGAATAAAACCATCAACCCCAGCACCACTACCCTGAATAGGATCCTTACCCTTATCCACCCTAGGTGGATTACGAGAAGGTTGAGAGTCTTCGGTCATCACAGGCTTAGCCTTAGGACATCTACGCTGTAGATGGCCATACTCATGGAAAAATCGGCACCGAAACGGTAAGGTCTCATAGTCAAGCTGCTGCACCCAGGAATACTCTCCTGCACACACTGCTAAAGAATCTGGAAATGGTTTACTTAAATCAATTTCCACACAAAACTAGGCGTAAGTCATTACCTTCTTGAATTGTGTCTGCTGTGATGAGCCAACAGGTTTCCCTAACATCGAGGCCAGTAAATGCAAAACATCCTCCCACCAACATTCCACCGAGAGCCTTGGAAGACAGACCCATACTGGAACCCAACTCGGAAGCTCCTCGGCCGGATTGAAGCCTACATGCCATGGTTTGATGAACAGGCCCACTTGGTTGTAGAAGTAAGGCCCCCCCTCAAAAGTACGAGTCTGATCAACCATACAATCAAAAGTAACCATGAAATAATTATTCGCTAGGAGTTGAATCTCCATCTCCCCCTCTGGCATCCACATCCTCTGAGCCCAGGCTTCCAAAAATTGCAGTGAGATTCTCAAGCCTAAGAACTTACAGTATAAGGAATGTCTTGAGTAATAATTGATATCCTCCGCCAGCATCTCCATCAGAATCACAACATTTGGTCTCTCTTTGCATCTTTCTAGACAGCCATTAATCTTCAGAATTCAAGATCCCCCAGATGATCCCAACTCTGGGTCAAGGGAAAAAAGATTATTGTCAAAAGTTTTAGAACCCTGAAGAGGGGGTTTTGATCCAAAAGCCGACCAAAAATCCATTATGGGGCTAACCCCAGATGATTCCGCATGTGACATATCTATGAAAGACAACCCCAGACAGGCATGCAAGCCCTCAGGCCCCTTGAGCAGGATAGGACTCAGCACCTCCGTAAAAATAATAGCACAATTCTAAGAAAAAACCACCCGTTATGGCTAAGTGAGCACTCCACAAACCAACGGCTAGACCGAACAGCCAAGGTAGACCCACTCAGTGCTCACTCAAAGACACCCGCCAAAAGATCCTTAACAGACCTAGCGAGTAGAGGCCACTACCCAACGAAGCCCATGCGGCTTCAAAACCCTAGCCACACAGCCGCATCTACACCCGCAATGGTGAAAGGGGAGAAGGAAAACACAACTGAAGATCCTCCATAAACTCCACAGCCCACCCCCGAAACGCAACAAAAAGCCCCCCTCCCTGAAGCACGAAAGAAGAAAAGTTTGAACCTACAAACAACCGAGACATGCACTAATTCAAACTCAGCATGCAACCCCATCCAGACTGGTCACAGGCGCATGCACCAGAGCTCTCCATCCTATCATATTTAAGTGATTTTTATTAACAATATATTTTTTAATTTATTTTAATTTTTGAATAGTTCTAGCCATAAATTTTACCTTATTCTTAATTCTAATTTTAATCCTAATTATAACATTATAATAATTGTAGACACATCAAATTTGCATTATGCATATTCATCCGCTCAATAAATAAATCAAATGCATCACATCCATTCACCTAGTAAACCGGGTTCTTATCATCAAAAGCTCAATCATAGTTTAATTAAATAAATCAAGCTTTATTTAATTAAAATCTCAAACATGCATCTTCCATCCTTTTCTAATTTAAATAAAACAAATATTTAAGTCATGAAAGTCAAAATCATCTAATCAGCATTAAATCAGCATAATCATCATCTATTTAATCTAACCCTGATTAAATGTTAATCCCATCCCACTTGCATTATCTATATCTAGCCACTTGCACATATAAATCAATTTATTGATTTATTAAATCCAATATTTTCCATCAACATGGCATTTATGGGGAATATTCCCTCAATTTTGAATTCAAAGGCAAGTTGATTTGTCCCTCCAACAGTGCATTTATTGCTCATTTTCTGTCCTCGCTTTTAATATTTACTCAAATTTGAATTCAAATTCTCCTCTCATGGGCACTCTTCCAAATCTGTACAACTATTGACCTATCATCATTTGACAAGTGTCATCTTCTCATTAGAGGATCTTAGTCCTACATTCACCATCTTGGCTAATCTCATCAACAAAATCTATAAAATAAGGCCTTCATTCTCATTCATGGATCCAGAATTTTATGCAAGGTTACTCTCTTGGTTTGGGAAATAATCTTGTTCTTCATCTCCATTGCAATACATCATCATTTAGCTATTGATCAAGGGTTGGGAAAGGGTCACTAGCACATGTGACACCAATCCACTATGGAATAGGTAACTTGTTGAGTGTTTTCATTATGCTTGTAGCTTTATTTCATCCTTTTGTTGCATGTTTTAAGCATTTTGCAAGGTATTTCATAGGAGTGTTCTTGAAGGATTTGTAGGTACTAACCCTTGTTTAAAGTTAGTGTTTTGCAGATTTTGAAAAGCATGCTCACATTTGGCGCTAGAAGGAGGGCATTGATAGCCAACTAGTTCAAATGATTTATGTTTTGAATCTAAATTTGATTAGAATCACCGTTTGTGAAAACTAACTCTTTCATTTCATTTTGCTTTTGAATATGAATATCAGTTGTGATGAAGTATATTAAATAACATGAACTTTTCCTTTTCCTGCCTTTTGCATTCACTTGGAAAGATTTTCAAATGATTCTGTGATGTGTTCTTACATCTGCCTTTTGCATTGGCTTAAAAAAAAAAAAAAAAAGATTTCCTCTTTGACATTTGTGGTGCAGCGGTGTATCTTCCATTTGCATTACATAAAAGTGTTTTTACTCACTATTTTTATTCATAGATTGAACCCTTAAAGCACACGCTAAACATCTACCACTGCAGATATTCGCAGGCAGGACTCATACATCACCTGATGCCAACCGATGATAGAAGGTAGCAGATGGATGTTCCTATTAGGCTGACAGCAACTGCCAAATCTTACATAGATACTTGTGTCAAGATGAAAATATGGCACTCAACGCACTCATTTTTTTTTGTGTCAAGATGAAAATATGACAAAAACAGCAAGAGGACGTTTATCTTCTTTGTTTCTTGAGTATTTTTTTCTAATGTGTGCGTTAAATTTATTGTTTGGAAGTCAAGGTTTCAAAACTTGACTCGGTACAGGGTTTCAGGCACCCAAGTTGATCGTTCTGAGAAGATTCTTCATATTCACTAAGTATTTGAAATATTCCAATGGCAGTACAAATTTTTATTGTTCTTTTCTATTCATAATCTATGCTACCATTTTGCGCGCAGGCAGGGAGGTTATTGGAATAGTTTGAGAGTTTGGCTTTACACCTGCCAAATGCATTTGTTGTATCATGCACCTTGTCTATGCTTCCGCAACATTCTGTCAATAGGTTCGCACGTGCCTTGTCTATGCCTCCACATTTTGCCAAAGAACAGTCCATGCGCCTAGTCTATGCTTTTAAAATTATCAAACAGTTGAAGCGCGCCTTGTCTATGCTATCACGCATTAAGGACAGTCCTATAGTTCATTGAAGACATTTAATAGCATTGGCTAAGGGTTTTAAATGTGCAGGATCTAAGTCAAAGAAGAAAGTGGATCCTCAAGTACGCCTTTGAGAAGTAAATACGGTAGAAGCAATTGGTTCACATTTAATCATTGCATTCCATGAGGTAGCATTTAGATTAACATGTCCTGATAAAAACTGCTACTGTCCAGAGAGCTGGGTCTTTGTCTCATGTAGGTTGCTGCTGACAAAGTCTTAGAATTCGGCTATCTACCTGTCACTAACATTTATATAATGTTTATGATTATGATTGCTTAAATGCCTGCAGTCAGAAAGGGACAGATAAATTCATTATATGCTGTCATTTCAATGTTTCTTCCATCCATATTTAGCAATTTTCAATGATAATCTTAAAGACAGTTTTTGAAAAAAGTCGATGGAATGCATTTATTTGAAAATTTTCAAAAGAATTTGTTTGTTGTTTTCCTCATATGTTGTCATTTCAATGTTTCTTCCATCCATATTTAGCAATTTTCAATGATAATCTTAAAGATAGTTTTTGAAAAAAGTCGATGGAATGCATTTATTTGAAAGTTTTCAAAAGAGTTTATTTGCTATTTTCCTCATATACCTGCTAATAAATGTGATGTATTTTGAATCTTCAAACTGTTGTATGCACTATTTATTTATTCGAATAAAGTTTTTTGAAGAGCATTTAATTTGTACTCTATGAAAGTGAAAGTTGCATCCATCGAGAATATCACACACATTAATGCAAACCTTGTTATGCTTATCATGTGTAGTGAACAAAGTACACATTGACTTCATTTGCATTTTTTTTTGTGGATTATATTGTTAAGATTTGAATTATTTTCAAATTTTCATATATACTTTGGATTATATTTGGGGTTGCATGACAAGTATAAATTCTGATAAAACTATAAGCTTCATTGGATTCTTTGAAACAAGTCTTGTTTCTAAGATTTTATTTTGTGTTGATAGGTACAAAGGAAAAGTGAAGGCGAAAAGGTACAAAGTGAAGGAGGAGGCTAGCAAACGAAAACGAAAGGAGGAGAATTTTTTTTTTGAAAACTCAAAGTGTTTTTTAACGCTTTAAGTGTTTGATCAACACTACTTCACGAAATTGTTTGTCTTTTTCGCTTTAGGACACTAATTTTCATTTGGGTCTAAAACGAAAAATTTGATTTTCATTGCAAAGGGCTTAAAATGAATCTTAGGACAAACGCACTAGATTTTGTTTGAGGTTAAGAATTGAACAATCAAAACTCACATTTCATTTTGGTGTTTAAAACGAATTCACAATTGCTTTGAAGGCTATAAAATGAACAAGTGCTTGAATTGTGTGATTTTGTCTTTTGAGTGCGTATCCTCTCCCCTTGCGCTTCGTGCAATCTAGGGTGCAAGAGAAACACTCAAAGTACATTTTATTGATTTGAAACACTTCAATTTGGGTTTAAAATTAAACATCTTGTGCGAGTGTGAGTAGGGGCATTTTCGCGTACATTCTCTTTCTTTGTGCCATCAAAGATTGATTGAGTTACGGATTGTGTCTTTGCTTGCTTTTGTCTATCTTAGAGGTCCATTGTGGTGCAATCACCCAAGGAATGGCCTCAACCGCCAGAATAATTTAAAACAAGAGTATTTTAGCCAGATATAAATGTGATATCATTGAAGAAATACCAATATCACATTTGCTGACCTCGACAAGATGGATCCAAAAGGGACTCTACATGCTAGTCAACTCCCATGAACGGAAAGTCCTTACTAGAACCCATGCTAGAATTTTCCAAAATCCTTAATCTATTTGTTGGTGCAAGAACGCCGCTTGAAGCCACCCACACTCTTTACTATTTTCTAGTAGAGATGGAAGCATGCCATGGGGAGTTTCATGGGTGTTGATGCCACGCCTTTATTGACGCACGAGCCGTGGAGGGAGCTGGGGTCTGCTATCTAACCATCTTACCAGATGTTTAGCTAAACTTGTCTGCTGGAATCTGTGAATATTGTCTTGCTACATCCATAGGCTTATAATCGTTCTCCTTCGCTTGAAACACAGTTGTATTCGAAAATATTTTGCAACAAATATTCGGGCATGATTCTCAAAATTTCGAACCCTCTTTAAGACAAATATCATTGACTCAATCCACATTTTACTGCTTTCCCTACGGATTCACGTTCGTAGAGGTTCCTAAGCATTGGATTATATCTCAATTTGTCTTCTTGAGTAAACAATAGAAAAACCCTTGCCTTAAGTTCGTTGAATTTCCACATAAAATATCTTGTGGGGCTTAAAGAAATTAAGACATTGGACATCTTAGTTTGAAACTTTAATCAAAGAGAGTGTTTTTGGTAAAATAAATCCATTAAACAAAGATAAGCAAAATAAACTTTCATGTGTGTCGAAGACTCAACCTAAAAGTACAAATCATTGATTGAAATCAAAATGTTCAAATTCATTCTCAGATACGCATAAATGGCTGCGTTCTATAATCCCTTCCGCAATTAATTGTAAATATTTATTATTTAATTATTTTCTAAAGTCCTCTAAGATTAAATTTACCATCAATTATATTGTTCATTTATCTTATTCTTTTGTAATTAAATAAATTTATTTTATTTAATATTCAATTTCAATTAATTAAATAAATACATTTTATTTATTTAAATTAATTATCATTGTTTGAATTTAAATTAAATCTTTTTGATTTAATTGTATTTAAATATTTCTCTTTTCTTCTATTTTAATTTTTTCTAATTAATTAAATGTTTCATTTAATTAATATTCAAAGTGATTTACCAATAAATCTTTTGTATTTACCTTAAAAGATCTTTTATGCTTTTCTTTTTCTTCTAAAAACACAACTAGATATTTTATTATCTTCGCTTTCTTCAAAACTCAATTAAAGCTTTTTTATTCTTATTTCATAAACTTTCCTTAAAAGCTTAATTAAATATTTCATTTAATTAAAAACTAAATTTATCCATTAAATAAATAATTGAATTTTTAATTAATTATTTATCAGCTTTAAATCTTTCTTTTATTCTTTTAAAGAAAGATGATTTCTTATCTTCTTATCTTTTCCTCTTTCATAAAAATAGAAAAATCTTATTTTTAGGTTTCTTCTATTTTCTCTTCAATTTCATCCTTCTTCAGCCATTCGATCTGCCAAGAATTATCACAACCGTTAATCAAGACAGCCAATCAAAATCATTCGAAAAACTCTATAAATACCTGTGTGAATCCAAGCATTGATAATAGGCAATTAATTAGAGTTCATGCATTTAATTCATTTAGTATTCATTTATCATAGCATCATGGTTATTTCAAGCATATTAGTCTTATTCCATATCATAGCTTAAATCTTGCATCATGCATCATCTTTGAATCTCTTTCTTTAGAAAGACAGTTTGTTGAGCCTAGCCTACAATCTGAGAACAAAAGCTGGAATCAACAAAAACACTAAAGATAAAGGACGATAGGATGACGATCGAAGTAGAATACTGAGTTTGCATTTACTTACTTCTTTCGTTCTGTTTTGATACAATGTCTTATCGATGTGCTTAAATAGTATTTTATTTCAATTCATTTACACATATTATTTTTTATCACACATTAAATGGCGCCCACCGTGGGGCATATGCCCCCATTTTAGACTTCTTTCTTGCAAGTTTTCTTGCAGGTTTTTTGACATCTGAGAGCGCATCTGGAAGATTCAAAAAAAATTATTTTGTAGGTATTTTGGCGCATCTGAAGACTGTTTCGGTGCATCTGGGCATTTCTGCAGCGCATTTGGGAAACAGAGTGGCGCATTCGAGAATTTCTGCAGAGCATATAGGAATTTATTTACCGCATTTAGGACATCATTTAGCACATTCAAATATGTTTCAGAAATTTTTTTTAAAAAAAATTTCATTTAGATTAGTGCATATAGGTTCTGTTTTAGCGCATCTAGGTAACAGAGTTGTGCTCCTAGATTCTGTTATTGCGCATATAGATTGCGACATGATTTAGTTATGTTATAAATACATATAGGTTTATTGCCGCATCCCAGTACCGAGTGGCGCATCTCGGGTTCTATTTTTAGCGATTTGAGTGACAGTTGTGCATCTGATTTGTAACATGACTCGAGTTCACGCCCGCATGTAATTTATTTCTTCTTCTTGTTGACTTAAAATGAATCAACCTAGGTACCATACCTTTATCATGTGCTAAATGAACCCCATGTCCTGCTAGAAGGTAAATCACTTAGATTAAACTACTTTGATTTTAAAGTTTCTAAAATGAATTAATTTACTCATTGACCGCGGTTTGAGTGGTAGTGATTATGCTCACCGCGGCAAACTAGGTGATTAGAAAACTAGACCCACTTTTCCCTGTGTAACCCTGACTTGATAATCGAAGTATCCTCTCCCCTTGCACACTTGTGCGATCCTGGGTGCAAGAGAAATAGTTATTGACTCTAGAAATTGGGCCTCATTTCGATTTATCACCCCAACGCGGACTATAAATCAGCAACGGAGTTTGCCAAGGCCAAGCTACCCCCAACTAGTATATAAATGTAAATATTAAGGGAAAACCTAAGGTTGCTTGTGTGGATGTGTCATATAGACGGAGTTGTACTCCCTTAAACCCTGTTGAGCTTAACCTCTTCAAGCTGGAGTGCCACCTTAATGGTGATTAATCTCTTGCCCCATGTATGGCCACTCGAACGGGGTCCCGAACTAAATACCATTGTTTAGAAAGCCAAAAACCTTCTATCTGCTAGTGCAGCACTGGTCGGTGTGAAGCCTTCCACACTTTCACAGCTTGTAGTAGAGGTGATCACCGCCATGAGAGTTTCATGGGGTTGGAAGTCATTGGCCCGAGGAAGAGAGTGTAATCATGGGGAGCCCGTACCAAGCTTCCTCAATTCACACACTGGCAAATATGCAATATTGAATCTAGCTTGACATTGTCTTGGTCCAACCTAGGTTGTGCATGTCTTATTCTGTGCTTGGATACGATCAACTTAAATCAGACTGTTTGTTGTGTTTTCAAGAACATTAATTTAGATAAAGGATCATCCAAAATGAACATGAAAAACTTTGGCTGAATTTTCAAAACTGCAAAAAACTCATTTTTAGAAAACTATTTTAGCAATATCTAGGAAAAAACTAAGACATATAAACTCTGTTCTGGTGCATCCACTGGCTGTTGTAGCGCATTTGAGTAATCTTTTAGCGCATTTAGGAAAACTATTTTAGCGCATATGTGCTCTGTTTTTGCGCATTTAAGGTATTCTGTAGCGCATCTGTGCTTTGTTTCTGAGCATTTAAGGTATTCTCCAGTGCATATACCTCTTTCTGCAGCACATCTAGGAAACCGAATAGCACTTTTAAGTTTCTGTCAAAATTTTTACACAGACCCGAATCTCTAAGATTTCTCTCCCATGTTGAGAAAGTGGAAATCAACCAAGTTCACTAGGAAATCAGTCTTCAATAGGATCAAGAAGCCCAAAATGAACTTAAGTTACAAAGAAACCTTAGACCGCAGAGAATTTTTGTATAAGAGTCGACATGTCTTACTCCATTATCGCACATTTCTCCATAGATACCAAGACTACATTAGAGGATTTACTGATAATTACACTGTGGAACCTTTGGCTACTCAAGCTTATTATCAAAGATTAGCATTATCTCAACATCACAATCTTGATCAACCTCTTGAGTTTGAGAATATACCACAACCTTCAATTGAATACTCAACACATCCTAGTCAAATCCTTCAGTAACCTTTGATCATATCCTAGGATTTCTTACGTATGCCTATTTTTACAAGATCTCAACGCAACAAACTAGGAGAAACATCTCAACAAGAAATTCCCACCCACAACATCCAAGAAAAAGGTGAACGTCCTCTTTTTAGTATAAGTCGCAATCCTCTTTTTAGTGACGACAATATGGCTAATAGAGAGGAAAATCCATTTCATAAGAACAAAGACATGAACAAAACTCTCGTAGATAGCGATGACGAGCAAGAACTTCATATTAGAGAGGCTAAACAAGACCCCAAGTTTCTTAAAGCCCTTGAAAAGATTCTACAACGTGACAAAGAAAAGTATTTTCTCTTCTTAGCTGATCAAGGAGCTAAACTGCCTAAGGATTTTGATACTGAGAAATTAAAGGGCAAAGAAGAAGAAACGTCCCCATCTAATTTTGCTATTCTTACACAACAGTTTAAAGCACTCCAAGGACAAGTCAAAGAGTTACAAGGGCGGACCACAACCAAGAAATACACGCTGGATGACATATGTCCTTATCCTTTTGATAGAAATCTCAACATGATTCCATTTCCTAAACATTGTGAAATTCCCAAATTTGATCGTTATAATGGGAAATCGGATCCAATTGACAACGTTAGAGACTTTCGAAACATGACATTGGAATTTTCCCACGAGGATACTTATTTATTATGATTATTCCCTCGGAGCCTTGGAGTTAACTCTATGGAATGGTTATCTAAGATTACACCTCTTGTTCAAACATTCGAGGAATTGATCAATTTGTTCATAGCACAATATGCCTACAACATTCAACACCAAATCACCATGACTGATCTTTGCAAAGTTGCGTAAAAACCTGGTGAACCTTTCACTACCTTTCTTCAAAGATGGATAAGAATGTTCGCTAGGTACCCATGACATGTTCCTGAAAAGGAAAAAATGGTTACTTTCATCAATAAACTCAACTCAGAAATGAGCTATCGCTTAAATCTACATTGTCCACCCTCCTTTGAGAAATTGATTGAGGATGCCATCACCATCGAAAGTGCTTTGGTCAAAAGAGGGACAATAAAACTTGATAGAGACAACCCTAGCTCATCTAACCATTACAACAATCAAGACAAGTCTAAATTTTGGACTCGCAACAAAAACATTGTAAACGATGGTGTTGTAGATGCAAACCATGTCACATCTAAGCCGTTTCTTCTGAGTGCTCCCAATACTACTCGAAACAATAATTACAACAATGTCAATTCAGTCACGAATCAAGGAAACAATTTTCCTCCTCCAACAAACAACAATCAGGAGACTGTCAACAACCAAAACTATTGCGGGAACAACGACAACAACACTTTAGGGAATACCTCAAACACGAACCCACAACGCTTTTCATTCTTCTCTAATAAAAGAACTTTCACTCCACTAGGACAATCCTTGGAATCTACTTTCAAAGAGGTTATGGAAAAGAATGTCCTTATGTTACCACTGCAATGCACTTATGAACCTAGTGTAAAACCTCCATCATGGAATGAAGCTTATTTTTGTGACTACCATAGGTGCAGAGGTCATCACACAAACAACTGTCAAGCTTTGAAGCATGCTATTCAAGACCTAATTGACAAGGGCATTATCATAGTAGAAGGACAACAAAAATCCAATGAAGATCACCAAGCATTTCGCAACCCTCTAGCGAATTATCAAAAGGGACAGTCTTCGGACAAAAATGTGAACCAAATTGATGACAATGCAATCTGTCACATCTATACGGATGATGAACGAGTCAATGTTATAAAAATAAAAGATAAAATAGACAATGGACAAGTGAATGTCACAACGAGAGCGCAAGCTAAAGTTGTCTTGAAGGGTACCTCTTCGAAATCCACTGAGACCTTCCCTCAACATCAATATGACTTAGTTAACCAACTCCGAAAAACTCCAGCTCAAATTTCTATTTTAGAACTCCTGCAGATTTCTCCTGCACATAAGGAAATCTTAGACAAAGCCCTTTTTGAAACAACCGTATCCACGGATTTGGATGTAAACCGATTTCAAGCCATGGTAGGACATTTGTCCTCACCCACATGTCTTTCATTCTCTGACAAAGATGATGTTTCCATGACTCATCCCCATAATTCTTCATTATACTTAGAGGTCATGATCCATAAGTTTTGTGTTAAACGTGTTCTAATAGATGGAGCGGCTGGTTTAAATATATGTACCTTGAAGGTGGTTCAAGCATTAGGATTTGCAGAAGACTCCATTGATCCTAGAAGGAAGATTACCATCAAAGCCTATGATGATGAAGAAAGAATGTCTAAAGGTCTAATCATGCTACCAATCAGAGTGGGACATGTTATCAAAAATATCTTTTGTCAAGTTCTAGACTAGGATCTTGCATACAATATCTTGTTGGGTCGTCCTTGGATTCACGAAATGCAAGCTGTGTCATCCACTTACCATCAATGTCTTAAGTTTCCATATGATGGATAGGAAATCACTATACCAGCTGATAATTCAAACACCCAAACTTGTGCCAACGTCAAAGCTCATCAGGATACTTTGGTTCCAAACAATCGAGAAGCACTTGCTAATACTTCTCCTAAGAATGATCCACACATCAGTCAATTAGCCAGAAGCTTTGACAAGAAACTGTAGTTTAAGGAAAGTGGAGTTGGGGAATATTCTCTTTGTCTTGCTAATCTACCTACATCACCTCGATCACATGGACAACCTTCTATTACACAATAGATATCAGTAGCATCAACATCACTACAACTACAAACATAACCAACTACCAAGTTCAATGGACAATTTATCAAAGAGAAATTCCCTATGGGGGATCTTGAAGATACAACAATTCTGAATTGGCTTTATAAGGATGAAGATGAAATAGTTCTAAATGTCACCTTACCAACTAACAGATATGGGAAAAGATATTCCATCATGCAAAAGATGGGATATGACAAGGGTCCTCTTGGAAAAGGAAAAGAAGGCGTAGTTGAGCCTATCCATCTTCCAGGGCTTGCTGCATATGATAAAACTAGACTAGGCTATGATGCTACCCCATCCAACCAATCATAGGGTAATGTTTTTACACTACAAGAAGGTTCTGATAAGAAAGAGGCATGTTTGGCATCAATCCTGAAGTTCATAGAAAATAACTCTAATACAGATTCTGCTGAATATGAATGGGATACCATCCACGATGATGAATTTTGGAGAGACAAAGAGGTAGATTTCATACACAAGTATACACCCACTTTAATCAAAGGAGAAGGTTCAGGGTCCCGACCACAAGAATCTGAACCACAACGCAACTATGACTCTAGTGATACTGAGTCGGATTTTAACGAACAAGACTATCAGGAGAATAGTATCATCATTGACCTACCTCATACCTCGGATCCTATTGATAACTCTGTCTTGACCCTAACCATCGCTGATTTCACATGACCAAATGACTTGTTACCTTTAATCCATCCTGATCTCATTGACTGGGATCTAACCGAACCTATTGATATACCTATTTTTCCAAATGACGAAGCTATCATAAACTTCCTTTCCATAGATGATGTAAATAATTGTTCCACTAGCAATTTTTGGTATGAAGTCTTTAATCAGGAGAGTGTCAAGTCTCCTAGCTGCAAAAATGAAAATAAAGAAAAATGATCTAGTGGTGAAAACCAGAATCTGGCAGTACTAGATGAAACAAAAGATAAAATAAAGAGCGTATCAGATGGTGAAAACCTTTTTAAGGCACCAGCTGATGGGACTCTTGACACTTTCCCGGAGCACTATCATGAGTGATCGCCCATCTTGATCAAGCCTACAAAGGAAATCAATATTGCAACTACAGATAATCCAAGGATTCTACAACTAGCTGAATCAATGACAGATAAAGAAATCCTAGAGTTCATGGATTTTCTCAAAGAAAATCAAGTTAATTTTGCTTGGTCATATGTAGACATGCCAAGTCTTGACCCTAATCTCATAATGCATCATTTTTCTATCAAACTGGGAGCTAAACCAGTAAAACAAAAACTCAGAAAGATGAATCATCATGTAGCACTACTGGTTAAGGAAGAACTTAAGAAGCTCCTCGATGCAGGATTTATAAGATCAATTGCCTATGCAGAATGGATCTCCAATATTGTGCCAGTAGCAAAGCCAGATAAACGCATTAGAATATGCACTGACTTCAGAGATCTTAACAAAGCTTGCCCAAAGGATGACTTTTCACTTCCAAGCATCGACACTATAGTTGATTTGACAGCTGGCCATGCTATGTACTCATTAATGGATGGTTTCTCTAGTTACAACCAAATCAAGATTGCACCAGAAGACCAAGAGAAAACAGCTTTCACTTGTCCGTGGGGAACATACTGTTGGAATGTCATGCCTTTCGGCTTGAAGAATGCTGGGGTTACTTATCAAAGAGCTATGACTACGATCTTCCATGACATGATGCACACATTCATGAAAGATTATGTAGATGACATATTGGCAAAATCATACACCAGAGAAGGACACCTGGAAATACTATCAAAAATATTTACCAGATTGGAAAAATTCAAAGTTCGCCTAAATCCTAAGAAATGTGTTTTTGGGGTCACATCTGGAAAACTTTTAGGATATATTGTTTCAGAAAAGGGAATTGAAGTAGATCCTGCTAAAGTTCAGGTGATCATGGAGATGCCTCCCCCAAGAACATCAGTCAATTGAGATCATTACAAGGGCGACTTCAATCCATCAAGATTCATTGTGCAATTGGCTGACAAAAGTCTACCGTTCACACATCTCCTGCATAAGAATGTTCCTTTCAGATGGGATGACAAATGTGAAATGGCATTTCAACAAATCAAGCAGTACCTGATGAATCCACCAGTGCTCGTATCACCAAATCCAGACAAACCATTGATCTTGTATATTGCTGCAACTAAGACATCCTTGGGGGCATTATTAGCACAAGAAGACCATGAAGGGAAAGAACGTGCATTCTATTACATCAGCAGAACACTAACAATTCATGAACTTAACTACACTTTCATTGAGAAGGCTTGTTTAGTAGTAGTCTTCGCTTCACAGAAGTTTCAACATTACATGCTCTCTCATACAATCAATCTTATTTCAAGAATTGATCCGCTCAAGTATCTACTAAGTAAAGCATCACTAACAGGAAGGTTAGCAAAATGGGTCATGATTTTGAGTGAGTTTGACATCCACTATGTTGATGGCAAAGCAATCAAGGGACAAGTTATTGCTGATCAACTAGTAGACGCTCCTCTACAAACAGAGCACCCCTTACACATTGAATTTCCAGATGTTGATGTTTTCACAGTAGACTCTAAGCAGCGATGGTCCTTATACTTCGACGGTTCTTTTACTCAACATGGATCAGGGGCAGGCATTCTCTTTGTCACCCCTCAAGGACATACTATTCCTCGGTCATATAGGCTAATGTTTCCATGCACCAATAACATAGCCGAATATGAAGCACTCATCACTGGACTAAAGACAGCATTGGACTGGAGGATTACCGAGCTACAAGTTTATGGTGACTCACAGCTAGTTATTAATCAAATCAATGATGATTATTAGACTAAAGATGACAAGTTGTTGCCATACAAGAAGATGATTGATGACTTCAAAAAGTACTTTGTGGACATTCAGTTCACACAAATTCCAAGGATTGACAACAAAGCGGCTGACGCTATGGCTACGATTGCCTCATTGATACAACTCCTAGAAAAATAGACTAGCTATGAATTTCTGGTGGAACAATTATTTACACCTGCCTATGACACACCCGAAAGCCAAATCATCTGCCACCTTGTAGGATCTGATTCACCCTGGTATGGTAAGATTTATGCCTACCTAAAAGACAACACTTTACCGCCTGACTTATCCTGCAACCAAAAACGTAACTTTATCCGACAATCCTCTCGATATACCCTTATCGCTGATACCCTTTATCGCCATGGTCTTGAAGGTACTTTACTTCGATGTCTTGAACGTGACGAATCTGATAAAGCTTTACAAGAAGTTCATGGGGTAATTTGTGGTACTCATTCGAGTGGACTAACCTTATCCAAGAAATTGATTATAATGGGTTACTACTGGCCTACAATGGAGAGGGAATCATTCACTTTTGTTAAAACATGATCAAAATGTCAGATTCATGGGAATCTTATTCATGCTCCTGCACAAGAACTTCACTCATTCACACCAACTTGGCCATTCTCTCAATGGGGGTTAGATCTAGTAGGGAAAATTCATCCTTCATCCTCAAATGGGCATAATTTCATCATCACGGTGACAAAATATTTCACTAAGTGGATTGAGGCAGTACCTCTCTCTAAAGTCACTGGAAAATAGATTTCATCCTTCATACTCAACTACATTATTTGTCAATATGGTATTCCTAATGCCATTATTACAGATAATGGTCAACCTTTCAAGAATCAGGATGTTGATGAACTTTGTGAAAGATTCCATATTCAGCACAGATATTCAACACCTTACTATCCACAAGGGAATGGTCAAGCAGAGCCTCAAACAAGACTATACTAAAGCTTTTGAAGAAGACAGTAAATGATTCAGGGAAAAATTGGCATGTTCAACTCAATCCTGCCTTGTGGGCTTATAGAACTAGTGTCTGAACGCCAATAGGAGCAATGCCTTTTGCCCTTGTCTATGGAGCAGAAGCCATATTACCTTTAGAGGTTGAAATACCTTCACTAAGAGTATCACTGAAAGGTCTCATAACAGATGATGAATATAGAGTCTCCTGCCTACAAGAGTTAGAACTCTTAGATGAAAAGAGACAGAGAGCAGCTGACCATTTGAAAGCATACCAACAGATGATGTCTCGCAGCTATAATCACAGAGTAAAGCCACGTACCTTTCAGGTAGGGGATCTAGTCTTGAAAGAAAATCCATGAAATTAGCAAGATAAGGAAAAGAAAGGAAAGTTTGAACCAAATTGGCTAGGCCCTTACATGGTTATTGTAGTCTATGGTTCGGAAGCATACAAGTTATCAACACCAGAAGGAGACCTGTTTGATGAACCCATCAATAGTATGCATCTTAAGAAATATTATGTTTAAGTTAGAAAAAGTCCTGAAGAAATCCAAAAACAGCAGAAAAAGTCCTAAAAAAATACAAAAACAGCAAAAAAAGTCCTGAAAAAATACAAAAACAGCAGAAAAAGTCCTGAAGAAATACAAAAACAGCAGAAAAAGTTTTGAAGAAATACAAAAATAGCAGAAAAAGTCCTGAAGAAATACAAAAACAGGAGAAATGTTCCTGAAGAAATACAAAAACAGCAGAAAAATTCCTAAAGAAATACAAAAAAAAAATCATCAAAAAGTGTCATAGGGTGAAAACCTGGCAAACAGGTAGTCTATTGACAGAAAAATACAAAAAAATCAGAAAAAAATTAGAAAAATGCAATAAATACAGAAAGTGAAAATCTGGCAAACATACGCTATCTGTACCTCTCCATCTATTAGTTCTTGTTTTGCACTTTGGCTTTTTTTTTCTTTCCGCATCCTTTTCAGCATCTTAGGGTTATAATCGCATCATCCTGCCGTCATTTTGCCTAGAGTGATAAAACGTCTTACCATGGCTTGACTATTGTACATATTCCTTTCTGCAAGTTGTGTCAATAAACGGGGCAAAAACTCAACTGGGGGCACTTAACTTTCAGAGCATACTAAAATAGCTAGACTATAACATAGAATCCGATCATGCCAACAATCAACTCACACGAAACATTATTCGATCATCAAGCCTTCTCATGAAACACTTTTCAGCAGATTCCATATCATTGTCTATTGGATGATCCAAAAATCTGAATAATGTATGAAATAATAGTATTACATGTTTGCCCAAAGTTGTTTGATTTTCGATATCATTACTCTGGAGCACACTCAATGATGTACTGAACTAGAGTGGCAAGGAACGAGAATGATTTTTCTTTGTCTGCTGTCTTGAGATTAACGGTCAATCTGATGCAAATATGTCACAGGACGTGACGATGAAAGCAATATCATCGATGACAGTTCCAAATTTGCATCAGAAAGGTGGTTAATCTTTGTCTATTTATGCAAGAAATGCTTAGGTCATCTCAGTTCAATTATACCTCGATGCTTGTGTTCGCTTGCTATATCAAAAATCATGAAAGTTGTACTTTGGTCATCATTGGCGCTAATTTCCCCTCTGATGCTTGTGCATACTTCCAACATTCTAAAAACGTTCTATGATGATTCAAGAAGGCTTATAACAGGCTCAACAAATTGGTCAGTATCATTTAGTTGCATATTTATTAGATCATTGTATATATCTGCATATTGGATTCACATCAGTGTCTTGAAAGGCTGAATGAAGGCATTAATGGTTGTCATGTAGTTTTGAGCTTTTTGTGGAGAAAATTTGGACAATTGATTCATTCTCTCGGTAATTCATCATTTCATCCATTTTATCACTTCATCTTTATCATTTCATTATCATTTATCATTCATCAGTTCATTCATTTTTATTATTATCATTTATCCTTTATTGTTATCATTATCATTCTCACTTGCCATTCATTTGTTATCATTTTTATCTTTTATCATTTACCCTTTATCATTATCATTATCATTCTCATTATCATTTTTATCATCTATCATTTCTCCTTTATTGTTATCATTATCATTCCCATTTTCCATTCATCTCATTCATTACCATTTTCATTTTCTCATATATCATTATCATTTTATCCTTATCATTTTCATTCTATCAGTTATCATTTCATTATCATTTCATCATCGTCATTATCATTTTATCATTATCATTTTCATCATCATTCTCATATATCATTATCACTTTATCCTTATCATTTTCATTTTACCATTATCCTCATCATTTTCGTTATCATTTCATTCATTTTCATCATTATCTTTATCATTTTCATCATTAGCTTTATCATTCCATCACTATCATTTACCATTATTGTTATCATTACCATTCTCATTTATCATTTAATCATTGTTCATTTCATTACCATTCTCATTTATCATTTTATCATTTTATCATTTATCATTTATTATATTATTTCATTATCATCACATTACCATTTTCATTACATACACATTACACAACATATCATTTATCTTTCCACCACTATCATTATTCATATCACATTCATTATCTATCATTTCACGATGCATTTCATACATTGAAAAATTCACAAATCAACAAATTCATATATACATCATTACAAATCATTGCACCTACATCATAGATCATCCATTTACATCACATCATTAAATCATCCTGCATCATAACATTAGTCCGTAAAAATAATAAAAACATATCAAAATCCATCTCATATCATACATGCATAAAAGTAACATCCATATCACATCACAAATGTATAAACATATCATCCTCAAAACCATCGCTGCTGCATATCATCGCTCATCAAAATAATACAAGTATCAAATGTCCAATGAAGCTAAAGGGTTCAAAACATAATACATAAGACATGATCAAAACTCAATGTACATAATAAATCAGTCCTAAAATCACTAGCTGGTGGATGCCCCTAAAGGAGCTGGTCCGGAAGGAGGCGGCCTGCCACTCGTACCTGCATCAGGATCCTGTCAAGGCCCTGTAACCTCTCTACCATGTGTCAATGTCCGTGATCGGGTCCTGGTCCTGCTATGTGACCAGGGATAAGGCTCTTGCCGCTCAGGAGGGAATAGCTCCTCATATCAAACTCTGTAATACTTGGCCTCTCTGGCTGCCTCAAATCCCTCTGCAATGGCCTCTCACAATGAGGTACTCTCTATGGTACTCATAAGCCTCTGGGCCACACCCTCGGCCTCCAGTGCTCGCCATCTAAGGGCATCCCTCTCTGCTACCAACTGTGCCACCTAAGAATCAGGGGCAGGCATCTGAACCTGTACCTGTGCCTATGCCTGAGCCTGAACCTGTGTCTGGGTCTGCGCAAGCTGTGCCTATAACTACACTATCATACTCTGAGCCTGAGCTACCTAGCTCTGTAACTGTGCCTGCTATCCCTAAAATGTCTGAACCTGACCCTGCAATGCATCTATCTGTGCCTGCTAGGAAGAGGATGACACCCAAATCATGGTCCGAGGTCTGCGACTATATCTAGCTCGTTGAAGAATCTGTGCTATGCCTAGGCTGTCCAACCTCTGCTGTCTCTCCTCATCTCCATCATCCCCCCATCATCCCCATCATCCGAGCTGTCCTCCTCACTCTCCTCTCCCTCCTCCTCCTCTCCTCCGCCCATAGCCTGCTCCCCACCGGCCACATCCCCCTGTATCCCTGCTCCTAGCTGTGGTGCTACCCTAATCGCCTGAGGCTCATCTGGCACTGTAAACCATGGAAATGGATGCATATGAAAATACTATGCGTAATCATCCATCATCCCTGCATCCTGTACCTCTGGCCTATCGGTCCATACCTCAGGCTATAAGGTGGAATACTCTGTATAAGCTGCATGGTATCCAATGCACAGTCCCCATCCTGGATCCCCCTTGCGCTGCCCATAATGAGCAATGCCCTGGGGCATCCCCTGTGTGAATCCAAACTGTCTAAGGACCCGTAATGCCAAAAATCTCTCAATAATAAAGGGCGTCCGCCCTATCAGATATCGTGGTCTGTAGGTAAAAGGCATCTCTAAATGATCTATCACCCATGCCTCACAATCTGTGTACGGTCTCCATACCACTACATCAATATCATCCAAAACCCGCCGCCAATACTCTACCTTGCCCAGCCTCTGCTGGACAACTGCACCAGAATATGCATATACATACGGCCTCCCTGTTGGCCTATCTCTCGTGCAAAGTGGTCTCGTGATTGCAATGTGCTCCCATGCCCAGATCTGTAGTAGCATCACTCCACTTGCCAAACTCATAGATCCTCTGTATACAATCTGATGGAGATCGTGGTACAGGTCGGCCAATACACAACTCCCCCAGGCAAACCTCCGTGGCTGTGTAATCATCCACTCCAGCATCCTCCCCCAACCAACTGCGAATCCCTTCGACCGATGGTCCAGTCCAAGGAAGCCTCCGACAAATGCAGCCAACACAACAACTAGAGCGAGATACCTGCTAAAATCCTCCCAGTCTATCCAATAACCATATATGCTCGGATTGCCACAAATCCGCTGTAGCACCGCGGTACCACCAATCTCCTTGTGGTCATAAACCACAAGGGCACCAACAACTAGGATCCCAAGAATCCTGTATACATCCTCGGGCGTCACACTCATCTCACCCGTCGGTAGGTGAAAGGTGTTATGCTCCGAATGCCATCTCTCTACCAGAGCGATCAATAACCCCCTGTTGGCCCGAATACCTCGCAGCATGGCCAACAATGGTCCCAGTCCACAATCTGATATCAACTGTAACTCGGCAGGGGTCAGCTCTCCTATCCGCTCCCAACATAGTGGGAACCGCTCTCTAATCTGGAGGCTTTTAAAAGCCTCCTATTTTGTTTGATCATCACAAATCCACATCAAATCAGACTCATATCATGTGATCTATCTAGCCAACAAAACATATCTATGACCCATATCAACACAATCAAGCAAATCCAATCAATGACCCATATCAAGTGCTACATCTATCTATCTGCATGTCAAATCAATCTACTCTATCATCATTTACTATTTGTTTTTCTTTTCAGGAAAGCAAATTTATCAACACACGAATCATTTCCTATTTGTACATCAATCATGAATGCAAAATTATATCCTCATTTTACTATTTGGTTTCTATCGCAGAAAGAAAATTTTTCAAACATTTACTCTTTGTTTTTCAATCGCAAGAAGCAAAGTTATCAACCATAAAGTCAATCAATCATTTTACTCTTTGTTGTTCGTCACAAGGTTATCAGCTATCTACTCTTTGTTTTCTATTTGTGGAAGCAAAGTTATCAATTCTCTATCAGATTTTCTATCATATCTACATGATGGTATTACAATTCATCTATCTATTGACTAAGGAAGCAATTTAAATCATCATTTTTCATCAAACAGGCATTCTGTGCAAAATTTCCTAAATGCACAATTCTGTTGCCCATATGCGCTAAAACCCAGATGCGCTAAAGTTTTTCACATATGCGCTAAACTATTTCCTCGATGCGCTAAAACTCCAAATGCGCTATTCTATCCCGTGGATGCGCCACTCTAACGCCCATATGCGCAACTCTATCGATTTTGGACCCTATTCCTATATGCGCAATTTTGTGCCCTAGATGGGCTATGGAATCAATCTAGCCGATTTTTCCCTAGATGCGCAACTCTATCTATTGGATGCGCTAAAGGATCAGTTTTTACCCTATTCCTATATGCGCTACAGAATTTCCTAAATGCGCTAAAAGATTTGTCGAATGCGCTAAAACTTTTCCTATATGCGCTAAAACGTGCAAAAAAAATGCAGTCCGATTTAACACAATTCAAAACGTGATCTAAAATGCAAAATTTGACAACATAAATGGTTGGAATCACTCACCGGTGGTCCATACGCAGCTGGTCTCTGATATCAATGCGCTCTCTCGAATCTATGCCTGTGCACTGGGATCTCCATCTCGCCAAGTCACTATCAGAGCTCACTTTTTACTGTAGCAGCAGGGTGAAAATGACACTTCATTTTACCCCTTTTACCTTATAAGGGTCTTTTCGGGTGGGAATTAATGGCATATTATTTTTCATTGGGCCTTCATAATCAACATCTATCCGGAGCTAAATCACTGTTCCCCTATCACTATCAACCTCTTCTTCCATGATTTACCTCCCAAGGGGGCATCATCGACATCAAAAATCAGAAACATATCAGGGGCAAAAAAATTTTATTTTCTTTGAAGCAATGCATTTCACACATCACTTCAAAGAGGGGCAAAATGTATACACATAAAAATGGTCATGTCTATAATCCTGGAAATTAATTAAATATTTATTATTTAATTAGTTTTCTAAAGTCCTCTACATATGATTAAATTTAATTAATTTAATTATATTGTTCATTTATCTTATTCTTCTTTCGTAATTAAATAAATTTATTTTATTTAATATGTCCACTTAATTAATTAAATAAATACATTTTATTTATTTAATTAATTATCATTGTTTGAATTTAAATTAAATCTTTTGATTTAATTATGTTTAAATATTTCTCTTTCTTCTATTTTAATTTCTTCTTCTAATTAATTAAATGTTTCATTTAATTAATATTCAAAAAAAGTGATTTAATTAAATAAATCTTATTTAATTAAAGATCTTATGCTTTCTTTCTAAAAACACAACTAGATATTTTATTATCTTCTGTTTTCTTCTCATATCATAATTAAATATTTTATTTAAATATGAGATCTTCTGCTTTCTTCAAAAACCCTAATTAAAGCTTTATTCTTATCACAAACTTTCTTCTACTTTAAAAGCTTAATTAAATATTTCATTTAATTAAGAAAAAGCTGAATTTCATCCACAAATAAATAATTGAATTTTTAATTCATTATTTATCAGCTTTAAATCTTTCTTTTATTCCTTTTAAAGAAAGATGATTTCTTATCTTCTTATCTTTTCCTCTTTCATAAAAATAGAAAAATCTTGTTTTTAGGTTTCTTCTATTTTCTCTTCAATTTCATCCTTCTTCAGCCATTCGATTTGCCAAGAATTATCACAACTGTTAATCAAGACAGCCAATCAAAATCATTTGAAAAACTCTATAAATACCTGTGTGAATCCAAGCATTGATAATAGGCTATTAATTAGAGTTCATGCATTTAATTCATTTAGTATTCATTTATCATAGCATCATGGTTATTTCAACCATATTATTCTTATTCCATATCATAGCTTAAATCTTGCATCATGCATCATCTTTGAATCTCGTTCTTTAGAAAGACAGTTTGTTGACCCTAGCCTACAATCTGAGAACAAAAGTTGGAATCGACAAAAACACTAAAGATAGAGGATGATAGGACGACAATTGAAGCAGAATACTGAGTTTACATTTACTTACTTCTTTCGTTATGTTTTGATACAATGTCTTATCGGTGTGCTTAAATAGTATTTTATTTCAATTCATTTACGCATATTATTTTTGATCACACACATTCCTTGGTTACAAAGGTCTTTAGGAAGCATATACATGCTCTTCAATACCTAGGTCTAGGAAAACACAAAGTGTCTTTTTTAGGTTCACCTAAAGGATCAAAACAAATCAAACCTCTTTCATCCATCTTTCAAAACATCAAACATCATCTCACAAATCATCTTTTAAAAAAACCTTGAAATCATCCTTGAAGTGCTAGGCTTTATGACAAAATCAAGCAAACACCAAAATCATTGAGACCAAGTCCTTGAAAACATTTATCAAAACACCTTTGGCTAGGAATGTGTAAATACATCCTTTTACATATCCCTAGTCAAAGTCATCCAAATCATCTTGTGTATGTAGATGAATCCTTCTCCATATACTTAGTGAAACAATCATTTTGTTTGGGTAGGTGTGGGTAGATGCATCCTTCTCCTCACACATATCCAAATCATCATCCTTTGAACACAAATATCCTTTAGATCATTATCAAACATCTTAGGGTTCCTTTTGTTCAAAATCCAAAATCAAAATCCAAATCAAGATCAAGGACAAAGTCTCAAAATCCAAAAAATCAAACCAATCAAAAATCCAAAGCCTAGTATTTCATTCAAGATCTATCAAAAGTCAAAACATCCATAACATCCATCTTTAAACATCACCATCTTATCATCATCACATTTGATCCTAAAAGCATCCTAAAACTTTCACTTTGGGACATAAAATAGAGATTAATCCAAGGAATCAAGAGATTCATCTCCCATATTCTCGAAGATTGATCCTTGTTTTATGGTTCAAATGAGATCTCAATACAAGAAGAGTATGGAATCCCACAAAGAAACTCCCGCTTCAAGTGACCTTAGCCAAACAAACACATAAATGAATCTCGCAGAATCAAGCAATCCATTGACCCTCTCATCATTGCAAAATCCGCAAGGAGAAAACCAAGGAGAGGACCCCACTTTTGGAATGTCTCGTGAAGAAATGACGGAAATGCTCCAAAATTCGGACAACCATAGAATCATCAACATCATGATGAGACTTAACCCTTCATTGTACATGCTTGAATTAGCAAAACAAGGGGCCAAGTTGCCTTCAAATTTTGATGTGACCACTATAGTAGAGACATCTTTTCCACCAATCTCATCCACCATCCCCATTTCATCTACACCCCCATCTCAAAAAGTCACGGAAAATATCCTGCAAATCACAACATCATTTGCTCCAACTCAACCAAATGTCAACAAGGGAAACACATTTCTCAATGCACTTCAATCACATCCCCTTGTGAATAACCAAAACTTGGATGCAAACACCACAGTGGAACAAAACATCCTCCATAATCCATTACACCAAAATGTTCCTCTCACTTTACATTATGACCCATCATTAACATCTTTTCACGGAGCACCACAAACACCTCTCCTAACAAATTCACAAGAGGAGGGAGACATATTCGGACCAAGGGGCATTTTCAACACCACAACACTTTCGCAAGGATTCACCCCCCTTACATTTCCACCTCTCCCACCATCACCATTGTCATTTACACCACTCCTTGGTCTAGGGATTCCTCCCCTACCAAGTATCAATCAAACATACATCCCAACCATCAATCAAAACATCTTTCCAAATGCTCAAAAATTATTGTTGACATCACAACAAAAAACGACAAACACACAAGCAGTGGCAACATCATCAAACACCCCCAAAAAATTGAAAAGCATGGTCTCTCAAGGGCCAGTCACATCAACGATGCCACTTACCACATCAACAACACCATCTACCAATCACCACATCAACACGACAACACCATCCACCAACTAAATAATCAACACAACATCATCATCAACCACCATTCCAAATCCACCACCACCTCCACCACCACCAACGTTCACCACATCAAACCAATTCGATGCAACATTACAAGCCGCTTTTCAAAGAGGATACCAACAAGTGCAGAAACAAAAAGTCATGCATCAAGCTGCACAAGCTGTCAAAGCTGCACAAGCTGCAATACAAGCACAAAAAGTACAACAAGCTCAAGTGTTACAACAATGACAACAACAAGCCGCTCAAGCCGCCCAAGCTGCGCAAGCATTGCAGGCACAAAGGGTCGGTCAAGCACAACTATTATTGCAGCAACAAGCCGCACAAGCGCAAGCCCAAGCACAAGCTCAAGCGCAAGCACAACAAGCACAAGCACAAGCACAACTTCTTGCACAAGCAGCGCAATTGCAAGTGTCTCAACAAGCACTAAAGCAATACCAAGATCAGCAAGAAGTAGTAGAACTGGCAGCCCAACAACAAGCGTTGTGGGAACAACAACAAGTAGAACAACAAGCATTGTTAGATCAACAACAAGCGCAGCAGCAAGCAGAACAACAAGCATTGTTAGAACAACAAGTACAACAACAAGCAAAAATCCTAGCGCAACAACAATAAGAGCAACAACAAGCATTGTTCATCCAAAAGCAAGTAGAAGCCTACTTCACTCGCCACAACATACCGATACCATTGAACAATGCACCAACCAACCCATCCATCCAAACCACCATTGCAACACCCCAAAACACATTCATCCCACCCCCTGATCCTCAGAATGATATGACGACACAACTTAAGTTGCTCTCACAACAAGTACTCAATCTTCAATCAGGGTGAACAACCAAAACACAAAGCAACTTGTCTCCCTATCCATTTGATAGGAGCTTAGAAATGAAACCATTCCCTAAGGGATTTGAAATCCCCAAATTTGACAAATATTGAGGGACAGGAAATCCTGAATATCACATCAGGGAATTCCAGGTTCATTGCATGGAAGTTGCATATGACGATACGTATCTGATGCAGCTATTTCCTAGAAGCTTGGCGGGTCCCGCTATAGAATGGTTCTCTCACTTACCTACAGGCATTAGAACATTCCAAGAGATTACAAGTGCATTCATTAAGAACTACGCAGGTAACATTGCAATGGATGTTAGTCTCGAAGAACTATATGCTCTAAAACAAGGGAAGAATGAATCTTTCACTTCATTCCTTCAACGATGGTGATCCAAGGCCAATCAGAGCAAATGGACCATGCCAGAAGAATAACAAGTCTGCACAATCATATCCAATCTTGAAAGTAATCTATCATTCCATCTCAAAGTTCAGGGTATCACCACATATGATCAATTGATCTCCAAGGCGCTTAGCATTGAAAGAGCCCTTGTGACTCAACCCATCGAATCAACATCATATCATGAACAACAAAAAAATCACCCACCATCAAATTACAATGATAAACCTTATACATGGGCGAGAAACAAGAACATCACTAATGATGGCATCGTCGATGCCAAGGTGGTCATTAGTGGTCCATGCCAAAATACACCCGCACCACAAATCCAACCACAACGCCAAAACACTCATCACACAACATATCAACCCAACAATAATCCCACCATCAATAATGTCAATGACCAAAGAGGACCACCTCAATGCAAAACATACCCCAAACGAAAATACACTACTTTGGGGGAACCACTGGAAGACATCATGAAAAAGCTAATCGACGAAAAACTCATTCAAGCTCCTACATTTGAGAATTCTCAAGAACCTGATGTCAAACCTCCTTGGTACAATGAAAATCAACTATGTGAGTTCCACAAAATCAAAGGCCACACCACAAACAATTGTATGAGACTCAAGAACATCATCCAAGATCTCATTGACAAAAGAATCATAAACGTGGAAACACCTACAGGGAATCAAGATCTTAAAATCTACACGAATCCAATGCCGAATCATGGCAAAAAAGGGAATAACAAGGATAAAGGAAAAGGCAGTGTAAATCATGTATACGAAACAGTTGTTTCCAACTCCAATGAAAATTGCATGGTCATCACCATCAAAGGCGCCCATGCCGAAGACTGTGGAGTCACCACAAGAGGCAGAAAAGTCACCATTGCAGTGTCATCCCAACCCAATAGAGTTCCTACATCAAGAGCCGTTCCGTATAGCTACAATGTCGTAGACCAACTCAAAAGAACACCAGCACACATCTCCATCATGGAGTTGTTAAAAATATCATTGGCCCATAAAAAGATCCTTGAGGAAGCATTAGCCTCATCTACTATCCCCACAGACCTCGATGCAGAACAATTCCAAGCTATGGTCGGAAACATCATAACACCTAATCTCCTTACATTTTATGACCAAGATTTTCCTGCCCAACCATCTCACAATCGTGCACTTCACTTGCAGGTCATTGTAAACAAAAGCAAAATCAAAAGGGTCCTGGTGGATGGAGGTACAGGTTTGAACATTTGTTCTTTTAGTCTCATCAAGCAGTTAAAGATATCAAAAGATTCCATTGATAAAGGGAAGGGCATCACAATTAAAGCATATGATGACCAAGAAAGAGTGTCTCAGGGCACAATTAAGCTCCCTATCCAAGTAGGGCCAATGCTTATGGAAACCACCTATCAGGTCCTGGACCTCGACCTACCATACAATATTCTCCTGGGACGCCCATGGATCCATGCAATGAAAGTCGTAGCATCAACCTTCCACCAATGTGTAAAATTTACACATAATGGACAAGAGGTTACCATCCATGGAGATCCTGAGCCGTTTTCATACTATAAGAACCTTGAAGCCAAATATTACAAAATCCCCCAAGTGCCGAAAAATGATGAAGGCCCATCCACATCATACATCGATCCTGCCACTCTCACGTCCACTTCTGCGACAGAGACACCCACCATTCCCACCATATCCGATATCAAGCTCATCATCCAAGAGGATGGTTGTGGAAGTTATAGGCTCCCTAACAATGATTTTGTGATAGGAGAATTACCACAATCTCCAAGATCACGAGGATGCCCACAAGAAAATCAAGCTCCCACATCTCAAACCTATCCTCAAAATTATCTTGAATTCACAAGGTGGGGAGACCTTGGCCATGAGATAATTGAAGCAGATCCATCAAAAATGTTGTATCGAGATGAAAGACCGACACCTGAATTACCAATGGATGAAAGAAGCAGAGGCCTACACATGATGCTTGCGATGGGCTATGACCGAAATCAGAGACTAGGACAAAATGACAATGGGCTCTTAATACCAATCATACCTGAGGTGTGACCTATAACAAATCTTGGTCTTGGATGTACCCCTCCAAGAATAACCATACATGGCTGAAGTCCTTTGGTTAGAGCCACTAATGTTTCTCCTTAGCCAGTCCTAGTACAAGTGCACTCCCCAATACCCATAGGGATGGACATGCATAATTTTATCACTGAGCCCTATATTAGTAGCGATGACGAAGATATCATATCCAATCTCCCTAAGTTATTCGAAGATACCACTCTGTGTATGATTAGTACCATATCCTTTGAACTAGATACGAAAAATCATGAGATCCGCTTAGTCTACCCCCAACTGATCGACTATGACCAACGAGGACCACCAGTTCTTGATACATTCAAAAATGATGAAGCACTCTTAGAATTCATGGGTTTGAGGGATAACATTCCAGATGGAGATCACAAGGGAGGATTCATAATGGAGTTGGACACACACGCCTACTACGGGGAAATGATTGAATCTTTCAGTTGCAAAAGTGAGAAACTAAGAATCATATCCAAGTCCTTGAGTGAAAACCACACCGTGGCACTCTCGACAAGAAAATAGTAAAAATAAAGGGCGTATCCAGCGGTGAAAACCTCTCTGGCTTGAGGATGAAGGATTCAATCTTCCCTAAGAGCTATTCATCAAGAGAAGTCAACAGTCTTGGCCGAAAAATGCAACCAGTCAACCTAGGAACAGAGGAGACCCCGCATATAACATTCTATGCGGAATCACTATTATCAGAAGAGCAAGAAATCCTAGCAGCATTCCTAAAGGAAAGACAAATAAACTTTGCATGGAGTTATGCTAATATGCCAGGACTTGATCCAAATACTGTGGTCTTCACCTATAGCGGTGTATCTAGTATAAAACACCTTCGGGGCTTCGCCAAAATGCATCCTCAAATTGCTTTGTTAGTCAAAATGGAGCTCAAAAAGCTATTAGATGCTGGATTCATCCGACCAATTGATTATCCAGAATGGGTATCAAACTTGGTACCTATTTCAAAACCTGACGGAGCTATCAGAATCTATAGGGATTTCAAAGATTTGAACAAAGCATGTCCCAAGGATGATTTCCCGCTCCCCAACATCGACATGATAGTAGACATGATAGCAGGGCATGAGATGCTATCACTTATGGACGGATTTTTAGGATACAACCAGATTATGATAGAAAAAGAAGATCAACACAAGACAACTTTCACTTGCCCATGGGGAACCTACTGCTGGAACATGATGTCATTTGGTCTAAAGAATGTAGGAGCAACCTATCAAAGAGCCATGACACTAATATTCCATGATATGATTCACAAAACAATCAAAGACTATGTTGACGACATCCTAGCAAAGTCAAGAAAAAGACAAGATCATATAGCAACCCTAAGTGCTGTCTTTGACAGATTAGAGGAATACAAGGTCAGACTAAATCCAAAGAAGTACATCTTCAGTGTGCAATCATGCAAATTACTAGGATACATAGTCTCCATGAGGGGTATCGAGGTGGATTCTGCAAAAGTCAAAGCAATCCTTGAGATGGAAGCACCAAGGAATCTAAAACAACTGAGAGGCCTCCAAGTAAGGCTCCAATCCATTAGAAGGTTCATAACACAATTGGCAGACAAGTAGAACCCATATTCGCACCTTCTCCACAAGGGGGTATCATACAAATGGGATACAAAATGCGAAGAGGCATTCAACAAGATAAAGGAATATCTACTGACACCTCCAGTGTTAATGCCACCTATCTCGAGAAAGCCATTGATCTTATATGTGTCAGCAACAGCAGCAGCCCTAGGAGCTCTTCTTACTCAACATGATGAAAATGGAATAGAGAGGGCCATCTACTATATCAGCAGGACAATGGTCGGTCACGAGCTAAATTACTCCTTCATTGAAAAAGCTTGCCTCGCAGTAGTATTTGCATCCCAAAAATTCAGACACTACATTTTGGCACACAAGATAAAGCTCATTGTGAGAATTGATCCCCTCAAGTATCTCTTATCCAAGGCAATGCTCACGGGCATAATGGAAAAATGGGTGATGATACTGTCAGAGTATGACATCGAGTATGTGGAGAGAAAAGCAATCAAGGGTCAAGTTATTGCAGACCAATTAGCAGAAGCACCTATGTATTATGAGAATCCTCTTGTATTTGAATTTCCAGACGAGTCCATCTTTAACCTCAACGTTGCTGATCACTAGAAACTATACTTCGATGGGTCATATACACAGCATGGATCAGGAGCTAGTATCTTCTTCATCACCCCTCAAGGGGACTACATACCACGGTCATACAAACTAGCATTCCCTTGCATGAACAACATAGCAGAATATGAGGCTTTAACTATAGGTCTCAGAATAGCAGTGCAATGGAATATCATAGCCCTCAAACTCTACGAAGACTCTCAGTTGATCAAAAATCAAGTCAATGATGAATATCAGACAAAGGATGACAAGTTAACCCCATACAAGAAACTGGTGGAGACCCTAAAGGAATCCTTCATCGACATAACATTTGAGCAGATTCCAAGAATGAACAATAGAGCAGCTAACGCCATGGCTACAATTGGGTCTCTAGTAGACATCCCTCACAATGTGCCAAAATATGAATTTCTGATCGAGCAGCTTCTCGTTCCCACATTCGAGGTACCGAAATCAGAATATGTGTGTGAAATCGTTGGTCCTGGTGATCCTTGGTATCATGACATCTACACTTATCTTCGAATAGGAGTCATACCCGCTGACCTACCATTGAGCCTAAAACAAACCTTTATTAAAAAGGCATCTAGATTTGTCATCCTAGAAGATACATTATACCGTAGAAGCATAGAAGGTACCTTACTGCGCTATCTAAATGTTGAGGAGGCATTAACCGCTCTAACCGAGGTTCATAATGGTATCTATGGCTCACACTCGAGTGGAATAACCATAACCAAGAAACTGCTGAGGCTGGGGTATTATTGGCCCACAATGGAGCGAGAAGCACATGATCATGCTAAAAGGTGTTTACAATGTCAGCAGCATGTGGACCTCATCCATGCTCCAGCTCAAGAGCTCCATCCAATCGTCACACCATGGCCTTTCTCATAATGGGGACTCGGCCTCATTGGGAAAATCTCACCCACTTCATCCAATGGCCACAAATTCATTATAACTACAACTGAGTACTTCACAAAGTGGGTGGAAGCCATACCCATGACCTATGTCACTGGAAACCAGATCTCAAAATTCATCCTAAACTATCTCATATGTCGTTATGGTGTCCCACAAGCCATTATTTCGGATAATGGCACACCCTTCAAGAACCAGGAGGTTCGTGACTTGTGCGAGAAATTCAAAATCCAGCATTGCTTCTCCACCCCGTATTATCCCCAAGGCAATGGCCAAGTAGAAGCCACGAACAAAACCATCCTCAAAATCCTCAAGAAAACAGTCAATGACGCAGGTCGTGACTAGTACTTGCAGCTTAATCCTGCCCTCTAGGCTTATCGAACCAGCATCCGCACACCCACTGGTGCCACCCCATTCTCCTTGGTCTACAGATTAGAGTTTGTACTCCCAATTGAGATCAAGCTCCCATCCCTTAGAATATCACTACAAAATCTCATCACTGATGAAGAATATCGGGTCTCAAGACTAAACGAGCTAGAGTTACTGGATGAGAGACGCATAGATGCTTTGAATCACTTACAAGTCTATCAGAATAGACTCAAACAAAGCTACAACAAGAGGATCAGAAGCAAGACTTTCCAAGTCAGAGAACTAGTCTTAAAAGAAAATCAGAAGAATGTCCCAAATCCTAGCAGCAAAGGTAAGTTCGAACCCAATTGGTTGGGGCCTTTCATTGTCACAGCAAGCTATAAATCAGGGGCATATCAGCTATCAACACCTAAAGGGGAACCTCTGTAGGAGCCCATGAATAGCTCCCATCTCAAAAAGTTTTATGCCTAATTCTTTCAAGGTATAGAACAAAAAATCCAAAAAAAATCAAAAAAAGTCCTGAAAAACTAAAAAAAAAAGGATAAAAAAATCATCTCTAGAAACCACTTGGTGGCACTTTGGGCAAGTACTCGGTGAACCAAACAAAGGCTCCAGTAAATAAGCATTTCCATCCACCAGGATCTTTGGCTTGATCTGCATCATCCATCCATTTCACTTCCATCATCCATCTTATCTCCATCCATCACTATCCGCTCACATCCGCACATAGCTTGGTCCTGTGTTCATATCATGATCCCTCCTAGTACTACTCGGCCCATTCTCAAGGTCGTTTTCCTTGCCTTTATCGGAGTAGTCTATCATCGCGTTGGGCATGTTCTGGAGATTATGTGTAAAGTCTTAAAATCAAAACATCAAAAAATTAGAAAATCCAAAAACATCAAAACACTCGAGAAAATCCAAAACATCGAAAATTAGAAAATCCAAAAACATTCAAAACATTTCAAAATCCAAAAACAGGTCAAAAAATCATTCAAAAATCCAAAAACAAGGTTGTCTTGTCGAACTATGTCATCTCTGAGCTTGAACGTAGGCAAGGTTGATCTTTGATCATCCCCCGAGACATTTAGGTCAGTCCTATAGGAGTCTGTCATAATAAACTGACATCGCATCATGTATATCTTCATCTGTAAATCGATCAAGTCATCATTCGAACTACGTGGTCTCTACATGTATAACGTAGGCAAGGCTAATCTGTCAATAAGCCCCTGAGGCCCCTAGGATAGGTCTTTAGGTTAGTTTCTCGGTCAAAATCTCAGAAAATCCCAAAAACATTGGAAAACATAAAATCAAAACATTTGTAAAACCTCAAAAAAATACCAAAAACAGCCTCAAAACATTGCAAAAACATCAAAAACATCCAAATATTTGAAAAAATCCATCCGCCTCATCTCGCTTGCACCCGCAATAAACACCATTTATAATAAACTGATTGTCATCCTCAACCTTTGGTGAAACAGTTAGAAACAAGTCTAGCAGGTTAAAAGTAAATCTCAAAAGCATCAAGTCTCAAGTCTCAGTTAGTACGTAAAAAAGTTGGTCAAGTCTTTGTGTCGATATTCCATCATCCAAACAGTCTCATATCAATCATCTGATAACATCATGTCGTAGGATGAATCTTTCCTACAAGGGGCATTATTTATCAGAAATAACATTTTGGATAAACGAAATGATGTGCTGCCATCCACTAACATGTCCTAGGATGTATCCTTCCTACAATGGGCATTATCTTTTGGCAATAAGTTTCAGTTCTTATCCTTAAAAACACATTCCCTTTTGGTTAGTGGTATTGAAGAACATCAACTTATTTGTGTACTTGGTCTTTTTCATTTGACTTATCTTATTGCGCTCAGTCCAAGGACCTCTCGATGATATCCGAACGAAGGATTTAGAGAGATAGGAATGGGGCAACGATCATTATCTTTTGTCTGCTGTGCTTGTTGGACATTCTTGTAAAATAACTTGGCACATACTTGCTTTGTTAGATATGTATGGAGGATCTTTTAGATAGCTTGTTGACTATTGCATTGATTGGTGATACCTTTCTGTGTTTTGGTTCGAGATGTTTGAGACTTTTAAAGTGCATACTAGCGAGGTTTTCGTATGTCAGATGTGAACAAGAATACTCCTCTTTATTTGAGTCAAATTCCATCACACTAAGTACAACGCCATCCTGGTCCTTCATACCTTGATGCATCGTACTTAGGCGTGTTATCAAACATAAAGTAAGTGACCCTTTGAAAATCCCAATCCTTGATAAGCAAAATCATCCATCTATCCTTCATTTCTTATCATCATTTCTCATCATCATCTCTCATTATGTTGGCTTGTTGGATCCTCTTGTCATCATCTCATTTCTGCACTAACATCACATCATGAAGAGTTAACCATCATCACCAATACATTCATCATGCATCCATTATGCATTCATCTTGCAACCATAAATCATCAGAATTCTGCATATCATCTCACATGCTTCATCATCATAATATAGATCTGTTAGTCTAAGCATCTCATTAATCATCTATTGCATAATCACAACATATCACATCATCAATCTCATCCATCTCATATCATATCATCATTTAAGTTGTTTAGAATAATATAGATTTGTTATTCTAAGCATCTTCAAATCATCTTTGCATCGTCATCCATAACCACCCATTTTGAACCTCTTTATCGCGAGATCGACCCTCAAATCGAATCTTTTCACTCAATCTCTCGAGGGGGCAATGTACCAGTGTACTTCTTTCTACTGGGGCATCCGAAAAATTAGAATTTTTTTGATTTTGATCACGACAAGTTTATTCTTTGAACCAACGCAACAAGTACATTGCTTCAAAGAGGGGAAAAATGTAGACACATCAAATTTGCATTATACATATTCATGCGCTCAATAAATAAATCAAATGCATCACATCCATTCACCTAGTAAACCCAATTCTTATCATCAAAAGCTCAATCATAGTTTAATTAAATAAATCAAGCTTTATTTAATTAAAATCTCAAACATGCATCTTCCATCCTTTTCTGATTTAAATAAAACAAATATTTAAGTCATGAAAGTCAAAATCATCTAATTAGCATTAAATCAGCATAATTATCATCTATTTAATCTAACCCTGATTAAATGTTAATCCCATCCCACTTGCATTATCTAGATCTAGCCACTTGCACATATAAATCAATTTATTGATTTATTAAATCCAAGATTTTCCATCAACATGGCATTTATGGGGAATATTCCCTCAATTTTGAATTCAAAGGCAAGTTGATTTGTCCCTCCAACAGTGCATTTATTGCTCATTTTCTTGTCCCCCACTTAACATTTACTCTCAAATTTGAATTCAAATTCTCCCTTTCATGGGCACTCTTCCCAAATCTTGCACAACCATTGACCTATCATCATTTGACAAGTGTCATCTTCTCATTAGAGGATCTTTAGTCCTACATTCACCATCTTGGCCAATCTCTCATCAACAAAATCTATAAAATAAGGCCTTCATTCTCATTTATGGATCAAGAATTTTATGCAAGGTTACTCTCTTAGTTTGGGAAATAATCTTGTTCTTCATCTCCATTGCAATACATCATCATTTAGCTATTGATCAAGGGTTGGGAAAGGGTCACTAGCACATGTGACACCAATCCACTATGGAATAGGTAACTTGTTGAGTGTTTTCATTATTCTTGTAGCTTTATTTCATCCTTTTGTTGCATGTTTTAAGCATTTTGCAAGGTATTTCATAGGAGTGTTCTTGAAGGATTTGTAGGTACTAACCCTTGTTTGAAGTTAGTGTTTTGCAGATTTTGAAAAGCATGCTCACAATAATTAATAATAATAGGATTATAATTATAATTTAATTGATAATCATATTAATTTTAGTTATTTTAATTTATTTTTTAATTTAATTTGTTTATGTTTTGAAGTTAATAAAATTTTAAAAATTAAAAAAATGGAAATATCAAATAGTTTAAGATTTAATTTAAATTTTTATTTTAATTGTGTAAAATAAAATCCTTAGGAATATTATCTTTATATGCTAATTTATAGATGCTTTAGTTTAAGTTTTATTTTATTATTTTAATATTGTGAATACAAATATGTATAAAATAGTTAATTGATTTTTGTGATATTTTTTTTAATAAAAAATAACAATTACATACATAAAAAGACCTCTCTTATAAAAAAATTAAAAATAAGTAACATTTATTTATTTTAGAAATATTTAATGAAATGAAAAATATTCTTTAAAAAAATAGTTTACCTTGCTTTTCCTTAAAATTCTCCAATAACACAAATAACTTTTTAACCAATCAAATGCATAAGAAATAATTCTTATAATTTATAAAGTTAAATATTTTACAAATTGACTTTACAAAATTGAATTTTAGTTTTATTTTTTTTAAATATTGTTTTTGATTGGTTGAAAACTAAATGATTAATAACTAGTTAACTAAAAAAAGGAAAACTCATTACTAATAATTATAACAATTAGTTAATTATAAAAGAAGAGGGAAAAAGGTAACTTTTAAAATAAAATACTAAATAATTATAATAATTATTTAACAGTGGAGGGAAAAGCTGTTTTTTTAAATAAGATAATTGGAAATAATTATCTCCTTAAAAAGTGGAGGAAAAATTCAAGTTAGTAAGTTATTAAATAAATTTTATTTATTTAATTTATGGAAGAAGAGGATAATGATTAATTAAATAATTATTTAATTATAGAAGAAAGTGACAACAACTAAATAAATATAAATTTATTTAATTAAGAAGAAAAGACGTCATTAGTGACGTAATTAAATAAATAAAATTTATTTAATTAATCAAAAGAGGAAATAGAAAGATAAAATTAATTGATTAAATAATTTAAATTATTTAATTAATAGAAGAATTTATGAAATTAGACAATAATTAAATAATTAAAAAAATTTAATTATCAAGGATGAAATGTGATTTAACAAAGTCGCAAGCTTAGGAGAATTTTTAGTGTCTACATTTTTCCCCTCTTTGATACAATGCAATTTATCGCATTGTGTCAAAGAAATTCAGTTCAAAAATATGCCCTAGTGTAAACATGATGAGGAAGGATGACGAGGAGACAATAGCATTCCCCCTCGAGAGGATAGATAGGTTCAAAGGACATGAGTACGAACTCAAAATGGATAAGAGGAAAATAGATAAGGGGAATAGAAGAAATGTTAGCATGGGAGATATGGATGTTAGCATGGAGTTAGTGGAGACAACTTAAAGATATATATTTTTCTATGAAAGGATTTGCATTTAATCATCATTGGGTGGTAAAATGTGACAAAGGACAACAAACACCATGGAATGATATAGACCAAGGTGTGCAAGTTCATCCATTTGCAAAATAGATAGTCGTAGAAAGGGAATGTCTTGACTCGTACTAAGGGAAAAATTTCCCCAATATTTTTGCCAAGACAAACTGCAGATAGTAATCAAAGAAAAGATGGGTCATGAGACACCATCGCTCCTCTAAATCCTTCATGAGACATCCTCGAGGTAGTTAGTAACATGAATCAAAAGAAAAATTGAAGAGATAAGAAAAAATAGTTCAACAAATTTAACAACCATTCAGAATTTTTGCCAAGAATTATTTGCCAATAAGTGTTTGCTAATATTTGACTATGAGTGACGGGTTGATTGTTTGACAGGGCCTGGTTTTAGGAGGAGAAATATGTCATATAAGACGTCAAGTCTATTTTCGATCACATGACAAATACCATGGTATGATATAGACCAAGGTGTGCAAGGTCATCCATTTGCAAAATAGATAGTCATAGAAAAGGAATGTCTTCACTCATACTAAGGGAAAAATTTCCCCAATCCTTTTTCCAAGATAAACCATAGACAGTAATCAAAGAAAAGGTGGGTCATGATACATCATCACTCCTCTAAATCCCTCATGAGACATCCTTGAGGTAGCTAGTAACATGACTCAAAAGACAAATTGAAGAGATAAGATAAAATAGTTCAACAAAGTCAACAACCATTCAAAATGTTTTCCAAGAATTATTTGCCAATAAGTGTTTTCCAATATTTGACTATGAGTGATAGGTTGATTGTTTGATAGGGCCTGGTTTAAGGAGGAGAAATATGTCGTATAAGATGTCAAGTTTGGTTTCGATCATGTGACTACCTGTATAAGGAAAATGAAAAAGTTTGACCAATGATGATGTCTAGTTTCAGGGAGGACACATCATGTATAAGACATAGTTTTGATTGTTTTGATGTTAGTTTGATGTTTGAATAATTTGACAATTCGACTTATTGGACTTGAGGACTTGTTGACTAGTTTTCCTTCTTGTTTCATGACTTTTGTGAGGTTTTGATGAAATTTTTTGTTTGATGACAATCTCTAACTTATTATGATCAACACGAGAAACCCTGGAGGACTGACCTAGGTGGCCTCAGGGGCTCATCAATTGATGACCTTGCCTACGTTATACACGTAGAAACCTTGTAGTTTGACATGACTTGACTTTTTTTATTGACAAAGGATCACATCATGATTTTAATGTTTATTTGACAAACCTAAAGGACTAGCCTAATGCCTCATGGGCGCATTGATAGATGGCCTTTTCTATGTTAAGTCATAGAGGCAACATAGTTCAATTGGACTTGGACTGACATGACTGACTGCGACTCTGTTTTTGAGATTTTTGAAAGTTTTTTGGATATTTTTATGTTTTTTGACATGATTTGATTTTTGTTTGGATTTTGGGAAAATTTGATTTTTTTAATCTTTTTGAGGTTTTATTATTTTTTGTCTTTTTGTTGTTTTATGGGTTTTTTTGTCATTTTGTGATTTTTTTTGTCTTTATTGATATAGTGACCTCCAACAACAAGTGTAGGATCTAGTGAAGACATAAGTCCAGTATTTGTACCCAGTCTGGTATAAGACCAATTTATTAGGGGTGGGATGGATAAATGCTAATGCATGAAGGGTGGGTATGAAACACACATAATGTCAATCATTCCAAGTTATGGAAGGGACAAGTTGACATTATTAAGGATGACAAAGAAAAGGAAAAGTATGGATGCATAATGGGTAAAGTGGAAAGCCAGATAGAATGATGATAGATGAGGGAGCAAAGATTGACTACACATGGTGTCTATTTGCCAAGTTTTCACCATGGTACTTATCTAAAGTGTCACTAAAGTGGCTTTCACTATTGGACAAATTATTTTCTCTTTACTATTTTCATGATTTTTTTTTTGTTGTTACCCATATGCCTATTTGCTAGGTTTTCATCATGGTAACAATTTTTTATTTTTGTATTTTTTTGTTTGTATTTTTTTGTTTATGACAAGAGCTCTCTAAATCTAGGTATAGAATTGATAAGTGCTAGATCCATAGACTACCTTGATGATGCCCTGATCCTGTCTGGATGACTGCACTGGATGAAAGGACCCAATTTGGATGACAAGTGCAAACAACAAACATGAAGGGTGGTAGATGCAGTGGATGAAAGAGGCTATGATAATATCCCTAATGTGCACACTACATGGGCCATCAGGCTTCATGTGAAAAGGATCTTGGGCAACCAACGAGCTAGAGTACATGAAGGGGTTGTCGTCAAAGGTACATTGAAAGACATCACCAATGGTGTGATATGATAGATATGTGAACATGGATGGGTGGAATAGAGTATATGGTATGAGTGAGAGTGGCGTGGATGGAGACATTGGATCAACAAGCTATTTGTTTGACTTTTTTCCTTGATAGATGCCCCTAGTGATTTTTGATGGAGAGGCATACTTGGAGATCAAATCTCGTTTTCTTTCACTTTTGACTTCTATTTTTTATTTGTTCAATAGATTTTTATTTTGGCTAGGAGACTTGTCTTGATCTTCTATTTTTTCATTGTCTCTTGATTCTTGATCTCCTTTTAAAGATAGCTCACTCATTGGAGCTTTTCCTTTATTCTTTTCTTGAGCTATGACTTGTTGATCCATGTCTATGATGTAGATGGGTATGAGTTACATGGAGGAAGTAGGCGAAGTGATAGGAATGTTTAGTAGACAAACGAGAGTGGCAAGGCCATCAATGGAGTCTCTGGGACTATCCTTTTTGGTATTGTTAATGTCAGAGGAAGCTTGCACACATCCTTAACAACTTTGAATAATGGCTTAGTATAGGTGGCATCAAAAGATGTATAGCCTAGCCCAGGGTAGGTGGTATGGAAGGATGGTTATTGTATATCCTCAACAAGGTCATGATCAAAGAGTGGGTTATTGTAAATATCCTGGTCAAACATGGGGTTGTCATGAATATGAAAAGTTTGAGTGGAAGCAGATAGGGAAAAGGTAGATGTATCATTAGGATCCCACAACATGTTGATCCAAGCACAACCATGTATTTTTGTATCTTTTGTAGCTATCTTGACATTGTTGTTGGAAATCTAATCTTTCTCAGCAACATTAGCATTGTTGTTCATCGATAAATTATCCATACGGTATTCTCCACATCCCATGTCATGGAATTATACCTTGGGGTTTTATGGTGTGGTAAATGGAGTGGATGAATTGGTCAATGAAGATGGATCAATGTAGTGAGATGATGAGGCTTCTTGGTTGACAAATACTTGGAATTGAGTAGTCCCTTTTAGATTGCTACAATATTGAAAAGGGTTGGGATTTCCTGCGACTATAATTTTGTTGCCACTGTGTGGGAATTTGAGGCATTAGTGATAGGTGGAAGGTACAAAATTCATGGAATGGATCCATGATCATCCTAGGAGGAGGTTGTAGGGAAGATCCAGGTCCAAGACTTGGAATGTGGAGTCCATCAGTGCAACTCTAGCTCTGATAGGTAAGGTTATAATGCCCTTAGGAGAGTGTTTTTCATCATTATATGCTTTGATCATAATGCTCTTGGTGGTGTCTACACATGCTTCAGAGAAGGTCAATGCCTTAACTAGTTTTAAGGTACAAATATTTAGTCCCACTCCACCATCTATCAAGACTCATCCGACTTTATGCTTATGGACAAAGACCTCAAGGTGTAAGGAGTCATTGTGATTGGACTTTTGGGATGTGTAGTCTTGATTTGAGAAGTGACATGATGGGTGTTAACCAAGTAACCTACCATTTCTTGGAAATTATTGACATTTAGGTCAGTGAGTACGGTATCATTCTATAAGGATTTGTCAAGAATGGCGTAGTGTTCTGGTGATATCCAAAACAACTCAAGGATAGAAATTTGTGTAGGTGTCTTCACCAAATGTTTAAGTAGATTGTATTGATACTTTGATTATTTTTTTTTTTGGGGAACACCTTGGTTCGATAGGTAGTAATGACACATTCAAGTGGTTTCTTGATAGTAATAGTATTGGCATGATTCTCAGCAATGCGAATGTGATTTATTATGGTGGTGTAATCATATTTGGCATTATTTTAATTGGAAAAACTGTTGGTCTTATTACTTGAATTTGAGGCCTTTCCTTTTCTATGGTCATGCAATAGATCTGTAAAGACCTTGTGATCAATATTGGAAGTTTTTGTTGTCCATTGACCTCTATGGTACTATTTTTAATGAGGTCTTGGACGATGTTTTTTAGTTTTTGATAGGATGAAGTAGAATTTCCTTTAGCATGGTGAATGTCACAAAAGGCATTGTCATCCCACCATGAAGGATTGAACTACCATGGATCATATGGTTTCACCTTAGGAAGTGTGATTACCCTAGACTATAAGAGTTGTTTAAGGACATATTCAATAGGCTCCCCTAGGGGAGTGTACTTATTTCTTGTAGGGAATTGTCTCAGATTATTTTCCTTGTGTGTTATGAAGGGTATTCACCATTTGTTGTAGTGGGTTGTTTGGTGTGTTAGGCCCTTTGAGTTTAAGTGTAGGACTAGCATGGATTACTTTCACATCAAAAACTCTATCATTAGTGACATTCTTGTTTCTAGCCCAATATTCATTTTTATCATTTGAAGTTTTTTGGACAATTTGTGTTTTGGTGTAATCTTTGATTTTTCCTTTGGCAATGAGAGATTTCTCAAGGATAGTTCCCTTTTCTACAAGCTCCATGAATGTGGTACATGTTACCAAATTTTCACCTACAACTCAAATTGGTAGAGCTGAAACAACTTATGATCATTTTACAGTGAAAAAATTTCAATTTATTTATGCTTTGCTTAACCATTGCATATTTCAAAGTTTAAAGGGAAATGTTTAGTCTCATTATGCAACATGTTTTCAATAAAAGAGAGAATTCAGTTTTCCATTCAGTTTTAACAGCATAAAGGAGAATACATGAGATATAATGTATTGCTTCCATTCATCTTGCAGTGATTCATACACTTTACAATTTTTCATTTATTTTGCAAGAGAGATATATACAAAATTATACAAGATTGAAAAATGTTGTTTTCACATTCATTGGAAAGAAAAGAGAAATCAAGTGTCCCACATAAGTCGTGGAAGTAGATGAACCAACAAATCCTAGAGAATGAACTATACATCTAAAGATTGATAAAGGAAAGAGTACTTAGAATGTGCTTTGAAAAGAAAACTCCTATTAGAACAAAGCTGCATTTCTAAGAATAAATAGAATGGAGCTACACTTGCATACATGAAAGAAAGTGGAGCTATGTTGTTTCTTCAAAAAATAAGAAATATTATCTCCACTACTGCCTTATTAAGAAGCCAAGTATGCATTTTCTTGAAAGAAAATGAACAAATGCCATGATGGAACTAGGGTTTCAAAAAAATGAACAACATTTGCATCACATCCAGAAAATGGAGAACCTAGAAAAGTTTGGAGGTCGCAACCCTACATAGTGAATTTTTTTCTTTTGCTTTCATGCAAGAAAAGATAAAAGATGTTGTCTCTTTTGCATATTCAGAAAATGGAGAAACCTCAAGTTACATCAAGCATGTGGAAAAGCCCAATTTGTGCTCTTAAAGGCTACGTCTTGAGAGAAGTGTTTTCTTCACAAATATCAAAACCCACTTGGGGTTTACATAGAAATCACAAATGTAGAAGAAAATAGAAAAGATTTGAGCTCATGCAAGAATGAAGAAACTTAGAAAATAAGGGAAATGCATGGATGGCTGTGGTCATGAAGGACACCAAAACCCAAAATAGTAAATAGAAAATGCATGAGTTTCCTCTTTTTATAAGCTTATTATTATTCTATCATAGGTTGATCTCAAATCGAGCTATCATTTACACAAAAAATGAGAAAAGTAAAATGAGGCTTTAGCCTGTAATGGGAGAACATACATTTTTTAAAAATTATTTTCATAGAATAATTCACTCATTATCATGCTTGACTTGAGCTTCTTGCAATAGAAAATGAATGATAATACAAAGATTCAAATGATGGAGCCTTACCTTCACAGTTTTGTTGAAGAAAAATACACACAAGGCTGCAAGTTTTCCCATTTTCTTCCTCCAAAATACTCACAAACAACCTCTTCATGGCGGCCTCAAAGAATAGAGGAGGTATCCAGAGGATAAACAAAAAAAAGATGCATAAAAAATAATGGAGTAGTCGTGACCTGGAAGGCAAAAATACCTCAAAATCTTCCTTCAAAATCTTACCTTTGTGTCTCTTCAAAATCTTTAGGAAATTCCTTCAAACAACAAGAATGGTGAAGACGAGTTTGAAACCTTAAGTCTCCATGGTGACTCGAACAGAGCTTCATTTTTCCCAAAGTGTCAATTGCAAAACGAGGCTGAAAACTAAGGAGTTTGGTTGTTTTGATTACAGGGTTTCATTTACCATAATTTGAGCTAAGGTATTTTTATCACATTATTTTAAGCCAAAAATGCCTCAACTATTACCTTGTCTTATGGATGGTTTATGCCTAGGCTGAATTCATGCCTTAGCTTTATTTTTTATTTTTAGAGAAAATCATGTGTGCTTTGGCCCTTTCATTTTAAGGTGAGCCTTTCTTATGCCTTGGAAACATTTCATGACCTTGGAGAAAATCAAGTTGATGACCTTGAAGCTTATGATTTTTCCCAAGTCTTGAGCACCCTAGGGTTTCTCTTTTGAATTTTGAGAAAACATAATGTGATATGTGCCTAAAATCTTTTTATGATTTTTTATAGAAAATATCAAATATCTTGAGAGCTTTAGTGAGTTGCTTTGATTTTTGCAAAGTATCAAAGTCTTATTTTTATTGACAAAAATCAAGATAATCAAAAATAAATTGTAAAAAACAAGACTAAGATGGAGCTTTCTATATTGTAATTATGAAATTGTGAAATTGTAAAACATTGATTAAGAAATGTTCCTATAAATTACTTAATTAATTGTTATTTAAATGTAATTCATTGGTACACTTGAGTTCTCTTTGAATCTTTCTATTTTTGAGTTTAATTTCTTGGGAGAAATTGGAAAAAGATGAAGAAACTGAACCTTCTATTTTTAGTTTTGAGCTAGTTTGGGCCTGATTTTGTGACTCTTTTAGATCAACTTATTGGAGATAAAAAGTTTCTATCTTTCTCATGTAGTTTGGAGCAGTTTTGGGCACTATTTTTTAGGCTTTTCTTTGGAGCTTCAAAATGGATCAAAAGTTGTTATTTCAGAGATGTAGTTCAGCTTGATTTTTCTATTCTCACTATTGGAGACACTTGGGAGATATAAGTTGGAGGAAATTTTGATTTTTCTCAGTTCAGATTATTATTTCTTACTCTCCTACTCATTTTAGAGAGTTTTGTAAACACTTTTGTACTCAGATTTTGAATTGGATACTCCTTTAGTTTTAATAAACAAGAAAGCTTTCCTTCTCATTTTTTGTCTCATATTTGCAGTGATAATTTGATGTTTATTGTGATTCAAAATATAAAATCCTTTAATATCTTATTATTGCGAACTTGTGTGCAAGAGTTTCATATAATTTAGGTTATATTTTGTGTTTATTCATATGAGCCTTCATACAAATCACTATTGGGTTATATGTTTTATAGTGAGATTGTGAGAGTTGAAGTTTTGAGAAGTTGTGAGAAAATCTATAAAATTCTTTAAATTTTTTGGTGAATCATCTTTAGGTTTTAGGATTTCATTTTTCAGTTTTCCTCCTAACCCTTTTCTCGAAGAGTCTTTTAGAATAGGTCATTTTCTAAGGGAACCAACCCACTGTAGAGATTCACTCTCACCACAGATTACCTACAATTTGAGAGTGTTTCTATGTTTCAATAGGATAGTAGAGTTTATCTTTGCTAAGTGTATAATCTTGATTGACAATAATTTTTGGCATGCCCGATGGGACTCTAAAACTTGTTTTCAGAGAATTTTTGAAGTTTTAAAGTTGTTTTGGTATATTCAATAGTTTTCCAACCTTTTGGAGGTTTAAAAATATACCTGGTGACTCCATTTTTTGGTTTTTCTTTTAGATCTTTTGTGACTAGCATATGAAAAGAATAAAAACTAGATCAATTCCTACTCTGTTAGAGTATTTGTAGCTATCTCCACCTAGAAGGAGGGGTAGGGCATTCAAGAAATATTTTTGATACACCAAGGAGGTCAAAATCCACACCTCCAGATCTTAGTCCTACAATTTCAGTGTAGAAAAACATGGTACCTATAGCACGAGGACTAGTGATGGCGAGGAAATTTTTCTTCACACCATTTAATGGGGGAATCCCATTGTTTATTCCACAACATGATGAAATTCTAATTGCATCCCTAAAAATCTTGTTGTATTTCACCGGAGAGGATCAAACCACTCTTATTGAGCATATTTGAGATGTAGCAACCTTGTGCTTGGTTCATAATGTCACCGAGGAGAATGTAGCACTAAGGATTTTGGCTACATAACTGAAGGGAAAATCCTTACAGTTGTTTAGAGGCCTTCTGACAAGTTCTATTGGAACATGGGATCAATTGGGTGATGTTTTGCATTAACAGTTTGAAGATAAGTTCGATCATTTATCTTTATTGGAGTAGCTGAGCACTATCAAAAGAGCTCCTCACGCGCACATGGTAGGTTTTAACTACCAATTCAAAAGGACTTAGGATATAATTTCCTTGACAATCAAGCCTTCCCTTAAGCATTCTTTTCTTTTCTTTCTCAAAGCTCTAAATAGTGAAACTTCTATAGTGATCCAATCTATGGGTGAGTTTACGCTTCCTAATGCCTTTGATATTGCTATTAGAGTAGAAAACTACCTTATACAAGTTGGGAAAATAGACCCAAAGCCTCTTATGCCCTTTTTTCTTGAATTACAACCACCTATTCTTTTGTATTTACCTCCATTAGTTGTTGTGCTTCTAGTTCCAGCAATAGGATACCAAGTTGTAGCTCAAGAAAATTCTATTCCAGACCCACCTAAAGAGATTCAAGAGCTAAAGGGCATGTTGCAGTATTTTAGCAAGACTGTTAGCAATGAATTTGTTAATATTTAGAAGCAACTTGGCCAAGAGCATAGGCCTTATGAAGCCCAATATTAGCAAAAATAGCCAAATAGGCCACCTTTTCAAGCTAATTTCCAAGGCCAAATGAGGAATTTTAATGCTAAGTATTTTCAGCCTTATAACCCTAATGTTGCTATCTCTTCAAAGGAGCTTGTATCACAAAATAACATGGCACAAGAATGTGACTAGTGCTATCCATGTAAGCAACCATATAATCAAGTTGCATGTATGAATGGGATAAGAGATCAAGCTCTTAAGGTGCAAAATAATTATGCTGGTTCAGAGAGTTTGTTAAGTGAGAATCCAGAACAACAAGGTAACAGTGAGGTTTCCTTGATGAATTGGAAAGGAAATGAATTTTTTAGAGTGAATAAATTTCAAGAAAAAACCAACAAGATTCACCTATTTCAACTAATACTAAAGCAGAAAAGAGAGCTGTTGATTTGGGGCAACAAGCTGCAAATGTTCAACAACAAGTCGCTAAGGACACAATTCATGTTGTTTCACCTCAAGTTGTCCCCATAGCACAACCAAAAGTGTAGATTCTATAAAGAGTACAAAGTGTGCCTGAAAAGGAGCAACCTAAGGCACAATCACAACCTTTGCAAAGGAAAAATGATGTTGTTATTAAAGGAAAAAAAAAGCTGAGCCTTGTTTCTTTTAATATTGTTGAGCACATTAAGAAAGCTATAGTTAACATGTCTATTATGGATGATTTACACATTCTAAGTCAAAATAATTTACTACAATATGCTTTGGATGAACTTTCAATTTCTAATGTTGCTAACCCAGAGAAGAATAAGGTCATGCTTGCAAACAACCCAGAAATTAAGAGTGGGAAACAAACTCAAGAGGTAAGACCTCCTCCATTCCATTTGAGCCTAATCATTGGAGATAAATTTTTTCATAACTGCATGATATATTTTAGTGCAAGTAGTTCAATCATGCACAAGAGTCTAGGTGATAAGTTAGGACTAGCCTATGAGCTCCTTTCAAAAGGAGTAGTGCAGTTAGATGGTTCAGTTGTTCAAACAACTGGGATTATTAAAAAATTTCCTCTTACTTTGCATGCATGTACAAATTTTTTAGTTTCCCAAGATATTCATGTTATTTATTTACCACCTCATTTTTCTATATGCCTTTCAAGGGACTTTACTACCAAGCTAGGTGGGTTTTTATCTTATGATTGGTCTCATCTATTTTTTAGAACAAGGTATGGCACAAAGGTAACCATAAAATTTGAACCTTTAGCCAAGGATCATGTTGAGCCATATGTCCCTAGCCCTATAAATGCTAACCTCTACATCACTCATGGGTTGGAGGATTAAACCATGACCCTAGACCCCATCACACCTACTGAAAATGTGAATCTAGATGAGTGGGAAACTGAGAATCATGCTCTTGACCCTTTTAGCCACACCGATGAGGTAAGGTTAGGAATCTATATGATTCATGATCATGATTTAGTAATTTTGAATCTATTCAAGGACTAAACTCAACACTTAGATGGAGGCCTAATACTTGTGAGAGATGAGGAAGTTGTCAAAAGATGGAGGGAATTTCTATTTGACGATCACCAGTTTGATAACCAAGCTTTGGACCAAAAAGAGGACTACAAAAATGAACCTTTTGAGAAACCTAAAAAGCTCATTGAGAGCCATCATGAGATAGGAAATGGTTATTTTCCATCCAATACCCAAGAGGAATGTGAAGATAATTTATTTTTGAGGGATCTTAAGCTTTCTATTGTAAACTTCAAAAATGTGGAAGAAGTTGATGTTGAACCATAGTTCCTAGCTAGCTTGTCAGATGAGCTTCCTAATTTTTTTGATGAGATTCAAAGAAGCATGTCCATGTTGGGATCAATTCCAAGTGATGAGAAAAAAAATTATGAAAGACATTTGGACAAAATTCTATTTCAAAAGGCTAACGTTTGATCATATAGAGAATTAAACACCACTATGATAGAGGATTTTTATGAAGCAAGGCCAAGATATTTCATTGTTGGATATTTGGTTTTCAAATGGGATGAGCATAGGAGAAAACCTAGAAAACATTCCAAGTTTGATGCAATTTGGGATGGTCCATATGTGATAACAAAGTGTAAAGAACACAACTCTTTTTATCTCTCCAAGTTAAGTGGAGAGGTGTTGCCTATCTCAGTTAATGGGATCCACCTCAAGCATTTCCTCTGAAGATAAGTTCTAATTTTTTACTATAGTAGAATATTTTTCCTACTAATAAGTGCTTGAAGCACATTCCATTTTAGTTATTTTCTTTCCTTAAGTTTTGATGCACATTTTTTTCTAGCCACCAACGCCTTTTAGTTTTCTTTTAGTTTGGTTCTATTTATTTTTCTGCTGCTATTTGGAGTATTTGCAAGTTCAATTTTTTGAATTTCTAAGTTTGAGAGGGGAATATTTGACTCCACACCCAATGGATTTGTTTAAGGAAACTAGTCTATATGCTTAGTAGGAAAGCATTCACAAGAAATTACCAATTTTTCACCTATAGCTCAAATTGGTAGAGCTGAAACAACTTATGTTCATTTTAAGGTGAAAATATTTTAATTTATTTCTTCTTTGCTTAACCATTGCATATTTTGAAGTTTAAAGGGAAAAGTTCAGTCTCATTGTGCAATGTGTTTTCAATAAAAGAGAGCATTCAATTTTTGATTCAGTGTTTAACATCATAAAGAAGAATACATGAGATATAATGTATTGATTTCATTCATCTTGCAATGATTCATACACTCTACAATGTTTCATTTATTTTTCAAGAGAGATATATGAAAAACTATACAAGATTGCAAAATGTTGTTTTCACATTGGAAAGAAAAGTGAAATCAAGTGTCCCACACAAGTCGTGCAAGTAGTTGAACCAACACATCCTAGAGAATAATCTATACATATGAAGATTGATAAAGGAAAATAAGCATATAATGAAAAACATATCCATCATTTCCTAGTTTGGGTCTTCAGTTGGTCTTTGTTGTGGTTGCTCCTACTTGCTCCTGGTCCTAAATGAATCTGCATCATATTGAGAAAATTTGTTAGATCTCTGGATATGAATTTCACTATGATCTCTATCAACAAAAATATAGTGAATTTCTTATAATGTATTGAGTTAGTTGAATAAACATCAGAAGTATACAAGTGATCCTTAAAAATGAAACATCATACGAGCATTGAGCTTCACTATTTTTTTCAATCTAACATGTTTGTTCACTATGTAGGTATAGGAGAAATCATGTTGCTGATCTATTTTTGAAGACATTATAGCATGTGGTGCAAAAATTGGCTCCCACAAGGGTTGAGGCCAACATGCTACCCCTTAACATTCAAGAGGGGTTTGAGAAAGGAATTCATATTCACATCCATAATTGCTCAAAAGGAAACATTCACTGAAGGAATTATAAGAAACAATTGCAAGAGCTTTAGGATCATTAACGAGTCATAACAATCAATCCAAGGTGAAATGAATTGAAAATTATGAGTGGAAAAGAGCTCATTTGAATGCCCATATTAAGCACATAATAGAACATAATGCATCAATTTCATATTGAGAGACTTCTATTGCTATCAAGTTTGAGTTCTTATTGCTACCATTTTATGTTTTATTTATGCTAATTGTGTTGTTTGAAGTGTTCTCATTGAATAGGGAAGTAAAGAATGTGCTACTTGTTATTCTATTTGTGGTGGTGTCAACATGGTGGATTTTTCATAAACATATTCATCAAGGTGATTACAAGTAATTCTAGCATATGAAGCAGTAAGGAGTGCATCATCATGAAGGTGATAGTGGATAGACATACATAACCAAAGCTCACAATAATGGGACAACAGTCAAAGTAATATGAGGAACACGTGCAAGGCACTAAAAAAAAAGGTATAAACACACTTTAATATGTTGTTTCTACTCATCATTGTAAGTGGAGGAGTAACAAGGTGCAAGTTGTTCTTATTCACAAACCAAGTAGTCATGCTAAACATAGTTAGAGCCATGCAAGGTATCAAGATGAGCATATTCATATTAGTTGTAGCTGCTCTAAATAGGATATAAACATGCATGAAGAGTACAAAAGACTTCAATCTCTATCAAGCATTGAAATGCAAGGTTCATAGTTGCAAATGAAGTGAGCAAAAACATGAAGAGAAAAAAAACCATAATGGATTGTTTGTGCAATGTATAATGATCATCAGAGGTTTGTGTATGAAAATTCTAAAGGAGACAATATTTTACATACAAACAACATTATTGAAGAGTGTGTAGATGTTTTTATGAGTAATAAAATTGAAACAAAAACACTCTAATGAAACATTAAACTGAAGAAATTGAAATGAAATTAAATAAGCAAGAATTCTTCAGAGCCGTTCCATTTTCTCTATCTACAGTGATTCTTTTGAAGCTGCTGCTCTTAGATTTTATGTAAGCTCTGCTTCTTCGAATGGCAACTTGTAGAATGAGTATGCAAAAAGTAAAATGCTTCTCTATTCTATATGTTGATGGAATGAAATTGCTCACAGATATAGACAGGGGCTGTGGATTATGCACAGGGGCTATGAGTGGAAAATGTCATGATTCTATGCTATGATTATGCTATGCTATGATTCTATGAATGCTTAAAAGCTTAATACAATTTAACTATAATTTTCTTACTAAAAGCTCCTATATCATTTGGAGTTCCCGACAGTCATATTTATAGATTTTTGCAGGCACAATCCTGGCGGGCAAGAATCTACGGCTATGAGATTGTCTGGTAGAATTGAAAGATGAGAGATGGAGAAGTTGAGAAGAAGATGGAAGAGGTTGAGAGGTTGGAGAGAAGGATGGATTCCTGTCTTCAACCCACGGGAACAAGCCTGCACAGAAACAGAGAAAATTAAATTTTCTGTTTGGGCAGTTTGTTTCACGGGTGTTGAAGATAATCCCCAAATTAAATAAATAAATTTATTTAATTTTATGAGTTTGATTTTTGATTTTTTAAAATATGGAAGATTTAATTAAATATTTTAGAATATTTAATCACGATGTGACTTTAGAAGAATATAAAATATTAGAAGAATTAATTAAATATTTTGGAATATTTAATTATGAATGAATATTAGAATCAAATTAGAGGAATTAATTAAGTATTTTGGAATATTTAATTATAAATGATATTTAGAAGAAAAGAAGAATATTTTAATCTTTATTTGAATAAAATATTCAAACTAAGATTTATATGATAATTAATATAAATAAACCATAATATTTATTAAGAAATGAATTTGAAAAGATGATTAAATAAATTTATTTATTTAATCGAAATGAAATAATGAACAATATAAATAAATTATTTAAAATTATTTATACATAGATGGAATTCAGAGATTTAATTAAATATTTAAAGTATTTAATTAATTACCAGACAATGTGATGTGACCATTTTTAGGTGTATACATTTTAGGTAGCAACTTATCATCTTTGGTTTGATAGTCATCATTTATTTGATTAATGACAAGTTGTGAATCACCATAGACCTCCATCTCTGTAATCCACCATTCCAATGCTATTTTTAATCCTATGAGCAATGCCTCATATTCAGCTGTGTTATTTATACAAGGGAACATCAATCGATATGATCATGAGATGGTATGTCCTTCAGGTGTAACAAAGAGAATCCCTGCCCCCGAGCCATTGTGTATAAGATCCATCAAAGTACAATGTCCATGATTTCTTGATTGTTGCCGTGAAGACATCTTCATCAGGAAACTCAATATGCATTGGATTTTCTTCTTATAAAGGTGCTTCAGCCAACTGATCTACAATGACCTGTCCTTTAATAGCTTTTCGATCCACATAGTGAATATCAAACTCACTTAAGATCATTACCCATTTTGCAAGTCTTCCTGTTAAAGTAGCTTTGCTTAATAGGTATTTTAATGGATCAATCTTGGTTATCAGCTTAACTGTATGAGCCAACATATAGTGTCACAACTTTTGAGAAGCGAACACCACTGCAAGACAAGATTTTTCAATGAAAGTGTAGTTTAACTCATGACTTGTTAGAGTTCTGCTGATATAGTATATGGCCCTTTCTTTGCCTGTAGAATCTTCTTGTGCTAGCAATGCTCCCAAGGATACTTCTATTGCTGAAATATAAAGTATGAGTGGCTTTCCTGGAATAGGTGGAATTAAAACGGGTGGATGCATAAGATATTGCTTGATCTGATTGAATGCTGCTTCACATTTGTCTTCCCATTTGAATGGAACATTTTTATGCAATAAATGCGTAAATGGTAAACTTTTGTCTACCAGTTGAGCTATAAACCGCCTGATAGACTGTAGTCACCCTTGCAATGATCGAATTTGACTAATATTTCATGGTGGCAGCATGTCCATTATAGCTTGCACTTTTTTCTGGATCAACCTTTATGCCCTTTTCCGAAACAATGTATCCTAGAAGTTTTCCAGATGTAACACCGAAGACACATTTCTTTGGATTTAGTTGAATATTGAACTGCTCCATTCTGGTAAAGATTTTTGACAATATTTCTAAATGTTCTTCTCGTGTGTGAGATTTGGCAAGTAAATCATCAACATAATCTTCCATGAATGTATGCATCATATCATGAAAAATTGTTGTCATTGCTCTTTGATAAGTGGCTCTAGCATTCTTTAACCCAAATGGCATTACATTCCAGCAATATGTACCCCAAGGGCATGTAAACGCTGTTTTATCTTGATCCTCTGGTGCAATTTTTATTTGGTTGTATCCTGAAAATCCATCCATTAATGAATACATTGCATGGCCAGCAGTTAAGTCAACAATCATATCTATGTTGGGTAAAGGGAAGTCATCTTTGGGACAAGCTTTATTTAAATCTTTGAAATCTGTACAAACTCTGATCCTTCCATCTGGCTTTGAAAAAGGTACAATGTTGGAAATCCATTCAGCATAATCAATAGTTCGAATGAATCCAACATCTAAAAGCTTCTTTAATTCTTCTTTGACCAATAATGCAACATGTGGATGCATTTTTCTGAGCTTTTACTTTACAGGCTTTGTCCCACGTTTGATAGATAAATGATGCATTATCAAATTAGGATCGAACCCTGGAATATCAGCATATGACCAAGCAAAGTTAATTTGATTTTCCTTCAAGAATTCCATGAATTTCAGGACTTCTTCAACTGTTAATGATGCTACAAGTTGCAAAACTTTTGGCTGCTCCGCTGTACTTATGTTGATTGATTCTGTTGGTTCGATCAAAATAGATCTTTCATGATAATACTTGGGAAGAGTGTCAAGTTTCTCATCCTTCAGTGCCTCAGAAAGGTTTTCACTGTCAGATTCGCTCTTTATTTTTTTCTTGTTTTGATCTATCACTACCATTTTTTGGTTTTCACCAATAGATCCATCTTTTATTTCATTTATTTTGCAGCGAAGAGACTTGACACCCTCCTTATCAAAATCACGAGTATGGAATTCTTGAATGAAACAATTGTTTTCTCCATTTGAGGAACAAAGGAAATTTATAATATCCTCATCATCATTGAATGTAGGAATATGGATAGGTGCGTCAATGTCCCAATCAATAAGTTCTGGATAAACTAAAGGCATAGGATCATTAGGTTGGGTAAAGTCTTGAATTATCAAAGTCATGATATGGTTATCATCCTCGTGGTAGACAAAGTCTATGATGGTATTCTCCTGTTGATTGTCAATCTCGTTAGAATTTGACTCATCCTCACTTGAGTCATGATTGCTTTGTAAAACATAATCAAGTGGAGGCCATAAGCCTTCTCCTTGTATAAGAACAGGTGCATACTTATGTATGATATCAACTTGTTTATCTCTCCAAAATTCATCATTATAAATGGTGTCCCATTCATATTCATTAGAATCAATATCTGAACTATTCTGTAATTGGAAAACTGATTCATGAGGTCTATATGACACTGATCCTCCTTCATGAGTTGATTGTATTTGCTGTGAAGTAGATTCTTCCTTATCTTTGCCATATCTGAGTCCTGTTTTATCATTTGAATGCTTTGAAATAGGTTGAATTGGTTCTACAATTCCTTCTCTTCTTTTTCCTATAGGACCATTTCCTTCATAGCCCATCTTCTGCATGATAGCATACCCCTTACCATATTGTTCTTTAGGCAACTTAATGTGCAATAGAGATTCATCTTCATCTTTGTATAGCCAATTTAGGATGTCCCTATCTTCAGCTTCTTCTTCAGTGGTGTTAGCTCTAATGAATTTTCCATCAAACTTTGTGATTGGCACAGAAGCTTGAGATGTAGAAGCTGTTGCAATCTTTTGATTTGATAAAGTTGGCTGTCCATGTGACCTCGGAGAAGGAGGTAAGGTAGAGAGAGATAATGAATATTCACCTACCCCTTTATCTTTTAATTTCAGCTTAGTATCAAGATTCTTTGTCAATTCTTGTAATTGGACTTGTAGATTGGAAGAAGGAACAGCAAGAGCTTCCCTATTGTGTGGCACAAAGACATCTTGAGTTACTCGAAGATTTGAACAAGTTTGGGTAGTATTGTAATCAGCTTGTATAGTTATTTCTTGTCCATCATATGGAAACTTGATACATTGATGATACGTTGATGGTACTGCTTGCATATCATGAATCCACGGACGACCCAAAAGTATGTTATAAGAAAGATCTTGATCTAGAACCTGACAAAATGTGTTCTTCACAATAGGTCCCACTCTGATAGGTAGCAATATCAATCCTTTAGAAGCTCTTTCTTCATCATCATATGCCTTGATAGTTATTTTCCTTCGTGGATCAATTTCATTTTCTGATATTCCTAAGGCATGTATTAACTTCAAGGTACAAATATTCAAACCGGATCCTCCATCTATTAAGACACGTCTAATTCGATGTTTATGGATCATTACTTCAAGATAAAGCGAGGAATTATGCGGATGTGTCATAGAGGCATCATCTTTATCGGAAAATGAAAGACAAGTGGGGGAAGACAAATGTCCCACCATGGCTTGAAATCTATTTACATCTAGATCAATATCAACAGTTGTGTTTACAAGAGCTTCTTCTAAGATATTCTTATGTATGGGAGATATTTTGAGAAGTTCAAGGATGGAGATTTGAGCTGATGTTTTTCTTAGTTGATCAACCAGATTATACTAACTTGGAGGAGAAATAGTTGTTTTAGATGAACTTCCTTTTAGAACAACTTTTGCTTGACCTCTTGTTGTTACATTAACCTGTTGATATTCTTGTTTTCCCTTGATTTTGATAACATTAACCCGTTGATCATCTGCATAGATGTGAAAAATTATATTGTCTTCAACATTATGTATGCTTTTTGCTTTGGTATCTGATGTTTCTCCCTTTTGATAGTTTGGAAAATGATCTTTGAATGCTTGATGATCATCATTGGTACGATGTCCTTCAATTGTAATGGTGCCATTGTCAATTAAATCTTGTACTAGATTTTTCAAAGCTTGACAATTGTTCATTCTATGACCTTTACATTGATGATAATTGCAATAATATGATTCATTCCATGATGGTGGTTTGACTCATGGCTCATAATCTCTTTGTGGTGGTAAGGTGATAACCTTATTATCAAGAAGCTCCTTGAGAGCAAACTCAAGAGATTGACCCAAAGTGGTAAAATTCTGTCGATTTGAAAAAAATGAAGGTCTAGACAGATTTGATGTTTGGGTATTGCCAAGATTATTATTGAAATTACCATGATTTTGATTAGTATTTTGATTGGTCATGCTCTCTTGCTTGGAGGTTTGTCCTTGTCGATTGTTGTTTTCTTGTTGATTGGTATTTGTTTGTTGAGTGTTTCGTGGAGCACTTGATAGATTGAAACAGATGGTCTTGTTCGTAAATTATTTGCATCCACTATACCATTATTGACAACATTTTTGTTTCTGTTCCAAAACCTTGTTTTATCATTGTTGTTTTGATTTGATGTACTTGGATTATCAAGTTTTATCACTCCCCTTTTAACCAAGGCCCCTTCAATGGTGATTGCATTTTCAATCAATTTTTCAAAGTTATGAGGACAATGAAGGTTAAGCCTATAGCTTAATTCTTGATCAAGGCTATTGATAAAGATATCCATTTTTTCCTTTTCAGGAATAGGACGGGAATATCGTGCAAATAACCTTCTCCACCTTTGTAGAAATGTAGTGAAGGATTCTCCTACTTTTTGTTTCACTTTACAAAGATCAAGCATTGTTATCTGGTGTCGAATGTTGTAGGAGTATTGTGTAGATGTTTTTATGAGTAATCAAATTGAAACAAAAACACTCTAATGAAACATTAAACTGAAGAAATTGAAATGAAATTAAATAAACAAGAATTCTTCAGAGCCGTTCCATTTTTCTCTATCTACAGTGATTCTTTTGAAGCTGCTGCTCTCAGATTTTGTGTAAGCTCTGCTTCTCCGAATGGCAACTTGTAAAACGAGTATGCAAAAAGGAAAATGCTTCTCTATTCTATATGTTGATGGAATGAAATTGCTCACAGATATAGATAGGGGCTGTGGATTATGCACAGGGGTTGTGAGTGGAAAATGTCATGATTCTATGCTATGATTATGCTATGCTATGATTCTATGAATGCCTAAAAGCTTAATACAATTTAACTATAATTTTCTTGCTAAAAGCTCCTATATCATTTGGAGTTCCTGGCAGTCATATTTATAGATTTTTGCAGGCACAATCGTGGCTGGCAAGAATCTACGGCTATGAGATTGTCTGGTAGAATTGAAAGGTGAGAGATGGAGAAGTTGAGAAGAAGATGGAAGAGGTTGAGAGGTTGGAGAGAAGGATGGATTCCTGTCTTCAACCCACGGGAACAAGCCTGCACAGAAACAGAGAAAATTAATTTTTTTGTTTGGGCAGTTTGTTTCACGGGTGTTGAAGATAATCCCCAAATTAAATAAATAAATTTATTTAATTTTATGAGTTTGATTTTTGATTTTTTAAACTATGGAAGATTTAATTAAATATTTTAGAATATTTAATCACAATGTGACTTTAGAAGAATATAAAATATTAGAAGAATTAATTAAATATTTTGGAATATTTAATTATGAATGAATATTAGAATCAAATTAGAGGAATTAATTAAGTATTTTGGAATATTTAATTATAAATGATATTTAGAAGAAAAGAAGAATATTTTAATCTTTATTTGAATAAAATATTTAAACTAAGATTTATATGATAATTAATATAAATAAACCATAATATTTATTTAATTAATTAAGAAGTGAATTTGAAAAGATGATTAAATAAATTTATTTATTTGATCGAAATGAAATAATGAAAAATATAAATAAATTATTTAAATTTATTTATACATAGATGGAATTTGGAGATTTAATTAAATATTTAAAGTATTTAATTAATTACCAGACAATGTGATGTGACCATTTTTAGGTGTATACAAAGAGAAATGGAGCACAAGATTCAAGCCTTTGTTTTAGCATTGTGACATATTCAAATGCTTTGGAATAGACATTTATAGAAGAGAGCTTACATTGGTACATTTGAAGAGAATTTTTCATTTTGATGCACACTTTCTAAATAGAGAATGAATTAAAGAAAACAATGGTGAGGTTTTCACTATACTTGTGGGTGCATCATGTTGCATTACATTTGTATGTGTGAGTAGAAAGAAAAGAATTTACTTTTGCTCAGTATAGAATGTAAAAAAAATGCAGCATGGAGTTTCAAAAGAATGTTTTAAAGGGAAAATGTAAATAAAATAGACGAACTTATTGAAAGAGTACCCAAAATGTGCTTTGAAAAGCAAAATCCTATTAGAACAAAGATGCATTTATGAGAACAGATAGAATGGAGCTACACTTGCATACATGAAAGAAAGTGGAGCTACGTTGTTTCTTCAAAAAATAAGCAATATTATCTCCACTACTACCTTATTGAGAAGCCAAGTATGCATTTCCTTGAAATCAAATGAAAAAATTCCATGATTGAACTAGGGTTTTGAGAAAATGAACAACATTTTCATCACATCCAGAAAATGGAGAACCTAGAAAAGTTTAGAGGCCACAACCCAACATAGTGAAACATTTTCTTTTGCTTTCATGCAAGGAAAAGATATAATATGTTGTCTCTTTTCCATATTCAAAAAATGGAGAAAACTCAAGTTACCTCGAGCATGTGGAAAAGCCCAGTTTGTGCTCTTAAAGGCCATGGCCTGAGAGAAGTTTTTTCTTCACAAATATCAAAACCCACTTGGGTTTTACATAGAAATCACAAATGCAAAAGAAAATAGAAAAGATTTGAGTTCATGCAAGCAAGAAGAACACTCAAAAAATAAGGGAAATGCATGGATGGTTGCGGCCATGAAGGACACCAAAACCCAGAATAGTAAATAGAAAATGCACAAGTTTCCTCTTTTCATAAGCTTATTATTATTCTATCATGGGGTGAGCTCAAATCAAGCTATCTTTACACAAAAAATGAGAAAAGTAAGATGAGGTTGTGGCCTATAATGGGATAACATACTGTAGAAACCTAAAATGGTCTGGAGAATCTAATTAATTAAATACGACTTATTTGATTAATTTATCTTAAATTCATCTACTTAGTAAATAAATAGAAATATTTATTTATATTAAGTTCATTATTAATTCTTCTATTTCTCTCCTAATTAAATAAACAAAATTAAAAACTTTGTTTTATTTAATTATTATCATTATTACTTCCTTTATACTTCTATCATAAATTAAATACACAAACTTAAATAATTTGTGTTATTTAATTACTTCATCACATTTCTTCTTAATTAAATAAAGATATTCTAAAATCTTTTATTTAATTATCATTTTCCTTTTGTTTTAATTTAATAAACAAACTCTATAGTTTGATTTATTAAATTATTTATTCCCCTTTTGCTAAATTTAAATAAATTAAAATTTATTTAAATTAATGCATAAATCATTTACCACTATTCACTCACCAATAAAATTAAATTTTTAAAATTTAATTAATTCAACTGTCATTCACGGGAAGAGCTTCGGGGACAAACCTGCAGGAAGTCCTCTCAATCTTCCCTCTCATCTTGCCTGGTGTTTTCATGGGGAGAAACAATCCTCCATGATCAGCTCCATCTTCTCATCCCATGCCATTCAATTCTCCAGATTGAATCCCAGCCTCTTATCCCGTATCCCTGTACAAATGTGCTACCGTGAAAGCTATAAATACAACTCTTTGGCTACAGAAAAAGGATCCCAACTTATGCAATCTTACTCTGCAGGTTTTCCAAAGCATCCAACATTCATCTAGCATTCAAGCATCTAGCATCCATCCAGCCTCCATCCAACATTCATCCAGCATCCAACATTTGTAGTCATGGTTGCAATCACAGTAGTTTTAATTGTTTAAACATATAGGAAATAGAATAGTTCATTTCTCATTCTCTAAGTGTCATTTCAATAGTTTAATTAGCTTCTAAATCTGAGAGCAAAGTAGATTAGAGAGATCTTTAGAGTTAGAGAGCAATAGGATAGATTTCTGAAAATTTCTAGTTTAAATTAGCTCAATTTTCTTGAATCTTAAATGCAATGTCCTATTTAGAAGTGTAGAAGCATGTTTAGTTTGTTTTCCTCATTCTACCACTTACACATACAAAAATTTTCAAAGTGTTTTCATAGAATAATGAACTCATTATCATGCTCAACTTGAGCTTCTTGCAACAAAAAATGAATGATAATATAGAGATTTGAATGATGGAGCCTTACCTTCATGGTTTTGTTGAAGAAAAATACACACAAGGCCATGGGTTTTCCCATTTTCTTCCTCCAAAGTACTCACAAACATGCTCTTCATGGCAGCCCCAAAGAATAGAGGAGGTATCCAAAGGATAAACAAAGAAAAGATGCATCAAAAATAATGGAGTAGCCACAACCTGGAAGGCCAAAATACCTCAAAAAATGAAGGATGCAATCCAAATTGTGACCAAATCAACTTACCTCTGTGTCTCTTCCTTCAAAATCTTCTGGAAATTCCTCCAAACAATAAGAATGTTGTGAAGATGAGTTTGAAACCCTAAGTATCCATGGTGGCTCGAATAGATATTTTTTTTCCCCAAAGTGTCGATTGCAAAATGAGGCCAAAAACTAAGGTTTTCATTTTAAGGTGGTCCTTTCTTATGCCTTGGAAACATTTCATGACCTTGGAGAAAATCAAGTCGATGACCTTAAAGCTTATGATTTTTCCTAAGTCTTGAGCACCCTAGGGTTTCTCTTTTGAATTTTAAGAAAACATAATGTGATATGTTCCTAAAATCTTTTTCTGATTTTTTCTAGAAAAAAACAAATATCTTGAGAGCCTTAGTGAGTTGCTTTGATTTGTGCAAAGTATCAAAGTTTTATTTTTATTGCAAAAATCAAGATAATTAAAGCCAAATTGCAAAAATCAAGACTAAGGTGGAGCTTTCTATATTGTAATTATGAAACTGCGAAATTGTAAAACATTGATTAAGCAATGTTCCTATAAATTTCTTAATTAATTGTTATTTAAATGTAGATTATTAGTGCACTTGAGTTCCCTTTGGATCTTTCTATTTTTGAGTTTAAGTTCTTGGGAGAAATTGGAAAAATATGAACAAACCAAACCTTCTATTTTTAGTTTTGAGTCAGTTTAGGCCTGATTTTGTGACTCTTTTGGATCAAATTATTAGAGATAGAAAGTTTCTATCTTTCTCGGGCAGTTTGGAGTAGTTTTGGGCACCGCTTTTTAGGATTTTCTTTGGATCTTGAAAATGGATCAAAAGTTTCTATTTTAGAGATGCATTTCAAGTTTATTTTTCTATTCTCACTATTGGAGACACTTGGGAGATATAAGTTGGAGGAAAATTTGATTTTTATCAATTCGGATTATTATTTCTTGCTCTCCTACTCATTTTAGAGAGTTTTGTAAACATTTTTGTACTCAAATTTTGAGCTAGATACTCCTTCAGTTTTAATAAACAACAAATCTTTCCTTCTCATTTCTTGTCTCATATTTGCAGTGATAATTTGATGTTTATTGTGATTGAAAATACAAAATACGTTTATGTCTTATTATTGTGAACTTGTGTGCAAGAGTTTCATATAATTCAGGTTGTATTTTGTGTTCAGTCCTATGAGCCTTCATACAAATCACTATTGGGTTATATGTTTTATAGTGAGAGTTGAATTTTTGAGAAGTTGTGAGAAAAGCTATCAAAATCTTTAGAATTTTTGGTGAATCATTTTTAGGTTTTAGGATTTCATTTTTAGTTTTCCTCCTAACCCTTTCCTTAGAAAGTATTTTAGAATAGGTAATTTTCTAGGGGAACCAACCCGCTCTGGAGATTCACTCTCACCATAGATTACCTGCAATCTAAGAGTGTTTCAATGTTTCAACATAATAGTAGATTTTATCTTTTATAAGGGTGAAATCCTGATTGACAACTGTACAACAATGGTTTTGTAGTGCATAATTTAAGTTTGTGGTGAGATTTTCCGTGAACATGATGATTTTCCATTTTTTTGGAATGTCAATAGGACAATGACTAGCTAAGCTCCTCCATCTCTAGAAGTATGTTATGAAGGATTCTCCCTCTTATTGTTTGGTATGACATAGTGTGGTGATAGTTATTTCATTTTTAATGTTGAATGTGAAGTGGGTGATAAATGTTTTAGCTAGTTCGTCAAAGGTTTGAATGTCCATACGTAGGTGGGTGAACCATTCTAAGGCCTGTCTTATGAGACTCCTAGGAAATAGTCTCATTAAGTATGTTTTCTTAGAAGCAATGTCAATTAAGGTTGTGTGGAATTCTCTGACACACTCAATGGGGTTTCCTTTTCCTCTCCATTTTGGTAAATTTGGCATGAAATAATGAGGAGGAAGAGGGGCATGCATAATTTCCTATCAAATGGGTACATACATAACTCTTGAGTAGAGTAAATCTTCTTATTTTTCACCGTCATGGTTTCTAACTATTTTTGTAAAGCCAACATTTGAGTGGCTAGGACATCATATGGTGTAGGTGTTGTATCCATGACATTTTTGGTTGCATTTTGGTAAGGCCCAATATTTGTATTTTACGATCCAACACGTTGAAGGAATGGTATGTTGGTGTTCTTTTGAGTTGGTATGGTATGAGTGATTAACGAGATTTGGTTTTGAGTATATGGAATGTAAGTTGAGGTAGGAATTTGGATTTGAGGGATGTGTGTAGTGTGAGTTGGAATGTGTGAGGTGAAATTTTGTGTTGGAATGCGAGTATTGGATTGCATCTAATTGGAAGTATTTGGACCTTGTGTATGTTGGATGTTGAATTGGAAAGATCCTTGAGTAATTGTTTGAGGAACATTTGTGTTGGGACCTTGGGTAGTATTGGTGTTAGGTTGGTCCCACAAATATGAATTATGGTCCTCTTGGTTTTCCAAAAGGATTAAAAGATGTGGTTTTCAAGGCATTGGATGTCCTGAATGGGCTTGAAAATGTAGTGTTTATGGTACTAAATGGGTTTGATGATGTCGTGTTCATGACACAATGGATTGGAAGTATGTTTGAAAGGTTGTGACATGGGTTGCGTCATGGACTGTGTACCAAATAAATATGTATGAATCATAGTGGAAGAGGGAATCAGACCCCCTTTTGGCATAGAAACATTTAATTGTGGGTTCATGGAACCTATAGACACTTGAAATTTTTCTTCACATTCATTCTATTTTTCATCTATTAATTAAATGGATATTATTATCTATTTAATTAATTCATTTAATATTTTCTTCTATTCATTCATCAATTCATTTAGATCATTAACATATTATAAGCATTTATCAACATTTATAAGCATTTATTCATTCATAACCATTATCCATTTACATAATCATGTATCAATCATTTATCCATAAAATATTTCATATTATTCTATTTTTCATAATCATTAAAATATTGTTTGCATCCATATCACATTAATATTTATCTATTTACATATTTTAATAGTAAATCATGTAAATACATAAATTCAATAAATCATTCATTTAAATTCACAAATTCACTTTAAAATATAATTCCTAAACCTACATCATACAATAAATCATCTCATTTATCTCTTTCATTCCCATCAATTTCATTTCATTAAGCAATATGGGATAGTTATGATAATCTCCATTTCACTCTTTTATCCCACATTTCTCTCGCAAATTTAATCTAACCTGTGAGAACATCTATATAAACCCTATCCCTTCTCACCAAAAAAGTAGGTTGAGATTCAATTTTGATCGTATAATCCTCTCTTCCATTCATCATAGCCTCTTGTTACATTTGTGCTTGCAAAAATCTGAGAGCACCAAATGCATAAATCAAGATCTTGGTGAATAGGGGAACAATGGAGTTAATTTTTATTTTGAATTCATGTGTTTTATTTTTTGCATAGTTTATATTTTTCACTTGTATTCATTTGGAAAAAGATTCATTGATGTTATGTTGAAATATTGATTTTGGGTTTATAGATTAAATCACTCAGTTTTTAAATTTTCAGCATATACATAATGGGTATACATAATGGTGAACCCGATGTGAATCAAACAATTTAATGGTTTCATAGATTTGTTAGTTTTCATTTGTAGAATTGAAGTTACAACGAGGCCTTCTGTCAATTAGTTTTTTTTTTGTTCATGCTTGTTTAAAATTTGAAGTTGCTTGTTGGGAAAAGGTGCAGTTGGTTCTATCTTATTCTTTAACTATTGCTTCCATTCCAACTGAGATGTTAATATTAATATCATCAAGACTAAACCTAGAGTCATAGGTCTTGACATGTTTTCTGGCTAAATAGTTTTGAAATAAACTTGAAATTTTGAAAGGATGGTTGGTCGAGTCATTTATCAAGATGTGAAATATGTGAAAACTAAAAATTTTAAAGGAAAAATGAAAAGCGTGGTAGTATTTGCTAGTAATTAATTGTATGATCTACCTAAAGTAAATCATGGTATTCCTTAATATCGCTTTTCTTTGAAGCAGATTTAGCATTCAATTCTTTTCTTTTTTATCACTTTCATTTTGCATACTTGTTTTGGTTTAACATGCAATGGGTATGAACCCTAGATATTTGAGCACAATTTTTGTTAAACTTTGATATCATTCTAGTTTTGATAAGAAAGAAATGCCAAAGTACTCAGCCAAGGAGTAGCCATTCTTCACATTGCAAGATCCCTAGTTTTTTAGCCAATTTCACTGATCATAGGATGACATATTTGTGGTCTAGTTCACATGTCAAAGACTTTAAAATCAAAAAAACTTGAATATACTTTTTTTTAAGACTTGGAGGCTTGAAACTACTAATGAAATTTGGTGTAAGATATTTTTTTAAGATTTTATTTTTAAAATAGATTTTATTTTAGTATAGAAAACACTTTGATTAGTGCTTAAAAAGAACTTTTTTTTCCATGTTTGGTGCTCTTTCACATTACATGTTACCCGAGCTAGTGTGTACGTATCCTCTCCCCTTGTGCACTTATGTGATCTTGGGTGACAAGAAATATACATTAGTCTCCCTCTTTCTTTTAGTAGGAGGCTTGCCTAGGGATTTCATCACCCCAATGTTTGACCTCAAGCACATTTTTTGGTGGGCTATATCAAAGGGGGGAGAACAAAAGTTGTACCCCAAGGAGTAGCTAGCATCATTTGAAGCCAAGCTGCGAGACCCTCGGTTTGTCAAGACTTACTGGTGATGAGAGTGGGAGAGTGCTTCCTAGTTCTTAGGCTATTACAGATGGGCTCTCTATTCACGGTAATCCCCTACTAGACACCTCTTGTTTTTAGAAGCCAAAATCCTTCTATTTGTTGGCGCAGGAGGCCAAACCTCTTAAGTTGTCCCATGCCTCACAATTCAAAGTTGAGATAGAAAATTCATTGAGATCTTCAGGTCTTTGGGAATTCAAATTTTGGTGTGCCTGAGAAGAGAGTGTCATGTAAGGGGGAGCTAGTGCTGCCAAACTTCTAAGCTATCTACTCTAAATAAGTGTGGTTGAAGAAATCCAAGTGGGAATCTAAAAAATATTGTCTCTACTAGCCTAGGATTTGTACTTGAATGTTCTTTTATTGCAATAGTAAAATAATATTCATAATAAAAAAACTCAATACATTGTGTTTTATGTGTGTTTCTTTCAAACAAATAAGAAAAAAAACCTTACACCTAAAAATTACAACACTTCATAGCTTCAGACCAAGCAATATTTTTAAATAAAACAATCAAAATTAGGTCAAACTCTTGCCAAAATAAGATTCAAACCTTTGAAATCCATTTTCAGACCAACTTCTTGTTGTGATTCCTGTTTAAAACAAGAAACTTGCTCCATTCACCTTGCATATCATCATTCCATTATTAGGTCGCCATTTTAGGTACCTTAGCATCCTCATTACTTACATATCCCAACATCACATTAGGCTACCTTTTTCAAACTTTTAGGCATGGAAACTTGTGGATTTTAGGATAAAAGAACTCTCTATACCTCTGTACGAATCATTGCTTCAAAAAAATATTGTCATTTGACCAAGTCACTTTTTAACTTAGTCCTTTGTCATTTTTATGACAATTTCCTACTCACATGAAATTGGTCATTCTTTTCACTTGTCCTAGAAAAAGGCCATTTGACAATCCTAGTTGAAAGATTGGTTTACCCTTGGATGGTTAGTGATCCTATTCTTATATCTTTCAAAAGTGTTTAATCCCTCAAGTTCACTATAGCTATCCATCACCTCTTAGTAATTTTTATCCTCCATACCACAAAATAACATCCAACATTATCATTATCACTTTTAGTCTTGTTGCATACATTAGACATATTTTATCCTTAAAATACCAAAAATACCAAAAAAATAGTTACATTATCTTTAGGCATACCTTATTTCAAAAATACCAAAAACATAGTCTTATTCTCATACTGTCCACCTTCATTTTGAGCAAGTCTTATATGGTTGAAACTAGATTGCAAAAGAAACATCAAGCAATGGATGTTTTTAATGATGATGATCATGACCTTTAAAATTGCACTAGCACCCTCAACTTTGATAGTACCGCTAATGATCCTCACAACAATACCAACCTTGAGAGTCATGACCATGCCAACTTGGGCTCTACATCTTATAAACAACCAAATATGAAAAATCCTTTTGAACAATTCCTTATTAGAGACAAGGATGGAAATGTGTTCATAGAACAAGTAGAGATTTTTGCACAAAATCCTAATGTTTCCTCTCTTGTAGATGAAATTGTCATGATGGACCCCCAATGATTTTTAGCCAAGCTTTTACATGAAGGAGTTAAACTACCTCAAGGATTTGATGTTAATACCTTGCGAGAAACAATTCCACCCAAGAAAAACGCACAAAAAATCCAAGGAAAATCTACACCACAACCTAACACTTCCATATCCATTGGAACAACAACCCAAAGTACCATAACTACCAACACTTCATCCATCTATGTGACACAATCTATGTCACAACCCTTGACACAAGCCACATCACAACCATTATTCACAATGCAACCCTTTGGCTTGAAATTTACTCCATTTGGATTATCATATTAGGCCATAGGGGCATCCAAATATAACATCCTTGGTAGACCTAAGGCAAGAAGGGTTCTCATCTAAGGACCTCAATTGAACAAAAAAACCATGTCACAAGGTCCTAATTTCAATACAAACACCTTGCAAGGAAAAAACACGAATTCCCCACATAGTCAAAATACAAACACTTCACATGGCTATAATCCTTTTCAACAAGGACAAGGATAACAAAAAACACAACCTCTTAACATATCATATGGATACACATATGAATGCTTTTTTGGCAACCAAAATATACATGGACAACACACCCAACAAATGCAACTTTGCTCAACCACTTCTCACATCCCAACTTACACATCACACATTCATACTCATGGAAACAATCAAAATCCGCCACATATGCATAGCATTCCAAACCAAAACATGTCATCTCAACAAAAAATGGGACCGCACAACACAAATATGAGACCTCATAACAATTTTTCCAACAATCCTGTAATAGATGCCTTGATTTATTAATTGGCTTCCCTACAAAATCAAGTAGACGGGATGCAAGTTTCAAACAAGAAGACACACTCATCACATGATTTAAATCCTTAACCATATGAAAATAGCATATACATGCCTCATTTCCCTCCTGGGTACATCATCCCTAATTTCACTAAGTATAAGGGAAAGAGAAATCAAGCACATATGAGAATTCACCACTACTTGTGTGGATGTCACATATGATCACTCATTCCTTTTGAGACTCTTCCCTAGAAGTCTTTCAGGGCCAACACTTGAATGGTTTACACTAATACCTAAAGGGTCTATAAATTCATGGGACAACCTCACCAATAAATTCATGGAGAGTTATGCTTATAACATTGAAAATGATGTCATGATTGCTACCTTATGCCACTTGACACAAGATGAAGGAGATCCCTTTTTACTTTTTCCAAAGATGGCATAGTATGGTGAGTTGATGTCTTGTCGAGATTCCTAAAAAATAAAAAGTGGACATATTCATAGAAAACCTCATGGCAAAATTGGAAAACCCTTTAAAAGTACATTGTTGTGCCAAATTTACAAACTTAGTTGAGAAAGGCGTGACACTTGAAAAAGTTCTAATCATCCAAGGTGAACTTACATAGGGCAAAAAAAACACACACAATGAACAGACCTCTAACAATAAAAGAAGAATGTAACAAAGGATGGAGTCGTAAATGTGAAATTTGTGAACAAAATAGGTCCCACATTGACTCTCAAAGAACCCAACACAAACAATAACACACCATATGTTTCCAACCAAGCAACTAATGTGATAAAAAATAAGAAAGAACAAGGACCCCCAAGACAAACAAGGCAATACATACAAAGACAATACACTTCTTTATCAGAACCAATTGAATATGTCCTAAATAAGCTAGTGCAATCAAACATCATACAACTCCTAGAGCCCAAACCATACAACCCAAGACAATTCAAACCCTCTTGGTGGGATGGAAATTCCTTTTGTGACTACTGCCACATCATAGGGCATAATACCTCATCATGCCTTTAGTTGAATAACATGATTCAAGACCTTATTGAAAATGGTACCATAGAGGTCAAGGGACAACAACAAACCTCCAATAAAGACCATATGATTTTCAAGAATCCATCGCAAGACCATGGAAAATCTTCTAGTTTGGGTCAAAAGATAGACAACTATGCCAATTATACCAATTCCTATTTTGACTACACAATCATTAACCACACTCGAGATATTGATGATCATGTAAACATACTCACCATTATGAAGAAACCTAAAATTTCCATTACTACCCATAGGGCTAAGGTTACCATATCTGGTCCTTCTCCAAAGAATCCATAACCTAAAGCCCTATACAATCTTGTTGACCAATTGGGCAAGACACCTGCACATATTTCCATCCTTGAAATTTTGTGCATATCACCTCAACATAAATCTATCCTCAATAAGGCTCTTAAAGAAACCTCTATCCCTACCAACCTAGATGTCAATCGATTTGAAGTCATGGTTGGATATTTGGCCAAATCGCACCATGTCTCTTTTTCTGATAAAGATTACTGTATATCTAAGTCAAACTATTATGACCCATTGCACCTTGAGGTCTTCATCAACAAGCACAAGGTCACATGAGTCCTAGTAGATGGTGAGACTGGATTGAACATTTGCACTTTTAAAATGGTGAAGGAATTGTGACTCTTTGAAACATGTGTGGATAAAACTAAGTGCATTGTCATCAAAGCCTATGATGATGATGAACATTCTTCCAAGGGCATTATCACACTACCTATCAAGGTCGCACCTGCAGTACTAGATACCACATTCCAAGTATTGAATCTTGAACTACCATACAACCTACTCCTTGGTCGACCATGGATATGTGCCATAAAACTTGTTCCATCCACATACCATCAATTTCTAAAGTTTCCTCATGATGGCGTTGAAATTATAGTCGCAAGAGATCTCGACCCCTTTCAATATTGCAACAATCTTAGAGGAAGTACTCAATTCCAAATGCCTATCAACCAAGAGGCCTCATCATCTCGCTACATTGATCCATATTCATTGACCAATTCATCCACTCCATTTACCATGCCATCAAACCCCAAGGTCCAAGTCCATGATATGGGATGTGGATAATATTGTATGGATATTTCACTGGAAAAAGATAAAGCTAATGCCATTGAGAAGGTTCAAAATTCCAATGTTGATGTCAAGATAGTTGTAAAAGGAATGCAAAAATATGGTTGTGCTTGGATTGAAACCTTTTAGAACCCTAATGATACATCATCCTTTTCCATATCTTCTTCTGCTCAAACTTTTCATATCCATAACAAGCCCCTGTTTGACCAGGACATCTACGATAACCTACTCTTTGATCATGACCCCGATGAGGATATCCAATCATCACCCTTCCATCCCACTTTCCCTAGGATAGGATATGTATCTCCTACTGTTGCTACTACTAATCCATCTTGCCAAGTCATTAAGGATGTGCAAGCTTCCTTTGACGTTAGCAGTACTGAAAAGGATAGTCCCAAAGACTTTGTTGATGGCATCACCACTCCCATTCGTCCAATAAACATTTTTGTCACTTCATCTATTTCATCCAACTCACTCACACCAACTCGCATCATAGACATGGATCAACAAGTCAAATCTCAAGAAAAGAATAAATGAAAAGCTCCAATGAATGATCTATCTCTAAAAGGAGATCAAGAATCAAGAGACATAATGAAAATAAAATAAGATCAAGACAAGTCCCTTAGCTAAAATAAAAATCTATTAGATAAATCAAAAATAAAAGAAGATCCAGACAAGTCCCCTAACCAAAATAAAAATCTATCGAACAAATAAAAAATAAATGTCAAAAGTGAAAGCAAGCAAAAGTCGATTTCCAAGTATGCTACTCCATCAAAAATCACTGGGGGCATCTATCAAGGAAAAAAGTCAAACAAAGGGCTTGTTGATCCAAGGTCTCCATCCATGTCACTCTCACTCATACCATATATTCCATTCCACCCATCCATATTCACATATCTTTCATATCACACCATTGGTGATGCCTTTCAATGTATCTTAGATAATGAACCCTTCATGTACTCTAGCTCATTAGTTTCCCCAGCTCCTTTTCATCTGAAGCCTAATGGCCCACATAGTGTGCAAATTAGGAATCCTACCCTAGCCTCATTCATCTACCACATCTATCATCTGTCATATTTACCACTCATACTCCTCATCTTGATCGGGTCCTTTAATCCAACATGGTCATCCAAACAAGATCAGGGCATCATCAAGGTAGTCTACAAATCTGACATTTATCAATTCTATACTAGCTTTACAGAGCTAGGAAAAGGTCTTGAAAAAATACAAAAAAAGAAAAAGAAAATAGTAAAGAGAAAATTTTTGTCCAATAATGAAAACCACGTTAGTGGTACTTTAGATAAGTACCATGGTGAAAACCTAGCAAATAGGTGTCATGTGTAGTTAGTATTTGATCCATCATCCACTATCACTCTATTTGCTTCCACAATAATTCATACTAATGCCTTTACCTTCCATCATCTCCCATTTCACATCCATCTCTTAGGCCTTTTCATCTTTATCATGACTTCCAAACGGTTGACGTCTTACATCCTTTCTCCTTCATCTTCCATCCATAATAAACCCCTATCCCATCCCATCCCTATTGGTTTGTCTTATACCCAACTGGGGAAATATCCTTGACCTATGTCTTCACTAGATTCTACACTTATCATTGAATGTCACTATACTCAAAAAGGAAAAAGAAATCAAAACGTTTTAAAAAGAAAAAAAATAAAAACATTTCAAAAAAGACAAAAAAATCAAAACATTCCAAAAATCCAAAAAAATCATAAAACTTCAAAATCCAAAAAAATTATAAAACTTCAAAAATCCAAAAAAAAATGAAAACATGTTGAAACCAAAAAACATTCAAATAACTTTCGAAAAATTCCCAAAACAGAGTTAGAGTTAGTCATGTTAGTAATTGTCATTATCAAACTATGTTGCCTCTGTGATTAGATGTAGGCAAGGCCTTCTGTCGATGTGTCCCCGAGGAATTAGGTTAGTCCTTTAAGGGTTGGTCAAATAAATAAAATCATGGTTTGATCCTTTGTCATTGAAACAAATTCAAGGGTTATGTCAAAGTACAAGGTCTCTACGCATTTCTACATAGGAAAGGCCATCTGTCGATGAGCCCCTGAGGCCCCCCAAGTCAGTCTTTTAGGGTTCATCAGGTATGTCAAAATAAATTACACAATGTCAAATCAGGTGCACATCATCATCTCAACTTTAAACACAAATCTTGAATCAACATGATAAGCAAGCGAACAAATCTCGAAGTTAAATCGATCATTTGTCAAATCAATCAAACTAGTCAAATTGGTTACAATCAATGGTCTTATATAGGATGTGTCCTTCCTAAAAGAAAACCTTATCACTATCACACTTTGTCATTTCATTTATATAGGTAGTTGCATGATCAAAACCAGACTTGACGTCTTATACGATATGTTTATTTTCCTAAAACTAGGCCTTGTCAAAACAATCTACCCATTGCTCACTTTGTCCCTTAACACATTGGAAAACACTTATTGACAAATAATATGAATAGTTGCTAACCTTATTGGTCTATTTTTTCTTATCTTTTGGATTTTCTTTGGTCATGTTACTAGCCACCTTGAGGATGTCCCACAAAGGATTTAAAGGAGTGATGACGTCTCATGACTCACCTTTTATTTGATTGATGTATGCAGTTTTTCTTGACAAAGATACTGGGGAAAATTTTTCCTAATATGAGTTAGGACATTCCTTGTTTGTGATTGTCTATTTTATACATGGTTGACCTTGCACACCTTGGTCTATGTCATACCATGGTTTTTGTTGTCCATTTTTCATATTTTACCACTCTATGATGATAAAGCACTATGACATGCACAAGAGGCTTCATTGCCTTAATTTTCCTTCATATACCTTTTTCATCTATCATTTCTTCCATCATCCATTTCCATGATCATTTCATCATCCTTATCTATTCTCCTCTATCATTTTGTCCTTCATCTTCTAGTCCTCTCATCCATTTTGAGAGCACACTCATGTTCTTTGAACCCACATGTCCTCTTGAGGGGGCATACCTCTACCTCCTTGCCATTCTTCCTTACACTGGGCCATATCTTTTTCTTTGAAACAATGTGACAATATGCATTGTCTCAAAGAGGAGCAAAATGTAGACACTCAAAAGTTGTCCTCACAATTGTTCTTGTTTTCATCTATTAATTAAATTGATATTATTATCTATTTAATTAATTAATTTAATATTTTATTCTATTCATTCATAAATTCATATAGATCATTAACATATTATGGGTATGTGTGGGATCATCATGGAAAAAACAAGCCCTTAAGTGGCAAAAAATTCAAAAAAAATAGAGTTGGGCAACTTGATACAAAAATTTGAATAATTTATCTATATTATTTCAAAAATATGTAAGAATAGAATCTGTAGCAAACTGAATGTAGTTTCTAAACTACTAGGTTTATTTAAAAATAAAAAAATCTATTTGGTGAAAATTTAAAATTTCAATGCAATAGTACTTAAATTTCAAGGAAAAAATAAGAAGTAGGTGTCTTTCTGACCACCCTAATCACAATAAAATGATAATATTTTAGATATAAGTAGAGGACTCATGTCCCAATGTGATGCATATTTTTTTGTATTTTTTTTCTAAGTAAATAATTAATGATGATTTTTTTATTACAACTTTTAAAAAATATAAAAACTCGTATGTTTGACCACCTTAACTTGGTCAAAACTTCATGAAATTCATTTTTTTCCTTTTTCATCCTATAGTATGTGAAGCATATAATGTGATGCATGTTTTAGATTCAAAAAATTTGATACGGTTTGAAAGTTATAGATGTTTTTCAATTAGCCTATCAATCAGGACTTTAGTCGTAATTCAAATAGAAAATGAATAATAATTATTTATTAAATTCAAAGTAAAAAATAATTTATATTGTTGGAAAGTTGAGAATCTCCTTTAAAAACCCTTTTCATTTCATCAATTTTGGGTAAAAAAAAGTCGTCAACCACATACCCTACAGATACCCATCATATGGCCACTTTTTGGCCCATCATGATCCTACACATACCTTTATAAGAATGTATAATAATTTTTTCATTCATAACCATTATCCATTCGCATAATCATTTATCAGTCATTTATTCATAAAATATTTCATATTATTCTATAAATTGCATAATCATTAAAATATCATTTGCATCCATATCACATTAATCTTTATCTAAATCATGCAAATACATAAATTCATTAAATCATTCAGTTAAATTCACAAATTCACTTTAAAATATAATTCTTAAACTTACATATCGTAAATAATCTCATTTATCTCTCCCATTTCCATCAATTTCATTTCAAGCATTATGGGATAATTATGATAACCTCTATTTCACTCTTTTATCCCATATCTCTCTCACAACGTCAATCTAACCCGTGAGAACATCTATATAAACCCTCTCCCTTCTCACCAAAAATTAGATTGAGATTCAATTTCAATTGTATAATCCTATCTTACATTCATCATAGCCTCTTGTTGCATTTGTGCTTGCAAAAATATGAGAGCACCAAATGCATAAATCAAGATCTTGGTGAATAGGAGAAAAATGGAGTTGATTTTCTTTTGAATGCATGTTTTTTAGTTTTTGCATAGTTTACATTTTACATTTGTATTCATTTGGAAAAACTTCATTGATGTTATGTTGAAATCTTGATTTTGGGTTTATAGATTAAATCATTCAGTTTTTCAATTTTCAACATATACAAAACTACTAGAGGTAGTCATGTCTTCTCCTTGACTTTGTTTATTTGGTGACAATTCTGGTCGGAGTGTATTCACATCAAATCCAAGGGAAATTTTTTCTCCACTATGTAAGATTTTGGCTAAAAACCTCTTAGGGTCTAAGGCTACCATGTTGTCCACAAATTTAGCCACATTGGGGTCTTGGGAAGTAGCCTCTAGTTGATCCTCGAAGAGATGGTTGTTATGGATGCTGTCATTGTCGAAGGGAGTGTTTTTCTTGGATGGTTCATTCAAGGAAGATCCAAAGTTCATGTTGCTTGTCTAATTAAAAATGGCATCGTCATCATTATCATGAAAAAATTCTATTTCCTTTCTTTTCTTTTGGGACCCTATTTCAACCATAAAATACTTGCAAAAGGGATGGTGTATGTGACAATATGGGAATGAGGGTATGATAATGCAATGAGGTGGTCTAATTCTAAGGTATGCAACCTCAACTATGATTTTGGATTTTTAGTTTTAAGGTATGAGGATTCCTAATGAGGTTACTATCCAAGATTTGAGGTTGAGAGTGGCAACAATGAGATTAGGATATGACAATGTCACTATAACCAAAGTCTAGGGTATGGCCAAGTATAAAAGTGTAATAATGCTAATACAAAGTGTTATGGTATGATGAAAAGTATGATATGCAACTGGGATGACTATGGTATGAATGATATGCAACTGGGATGACTATGGTATGAATAGATAGAGTTAAGACTAGGCACCTTTTGGGAGACTAAGGAAATAATTACTAGCCAACTTAAGATTGTCAATGACCTTAAGAAGTAGATGACAAATGACAAGTTTGACAAGGTGAGCTTTAAAATAGACTGATGAGTTTAAAGGTTTCACCAAAATGACAAGGACTAATGTGGAAAATGATAAGGTCAATGACAATTTTTCTTTGTAGCAATGGGCCTATGACAATATACGACAAGTTTCCATATTCTAATGTTTTCAAAAGGCATATGCAACCTAATGATGGATGTCTACAATAAGAGAAAAATATGATAATGGCCTAAAATTTGTCTAACCAATGCAAGGAGGGTACCTTAAGATGTGATAGTAAGCTAAATGAATGTGATGGAATGACATAAATGAGGTGAGCAAGTCAATGGTCTAAATAGATTTAAACACTAGACTCGTATTAGATATGTAAGTCTGGTTCATTTCTCAAAGGCCAGTCATAGAAATCTCTCAACAATATGTTTCAATTTTAGTATATTTTTAGGATGTGTTTTTTAATTGCCCTTGAGCTACGATGCCTGAGTTTGAAAAGGTGGAACATGTAATTTCGATTAGGTGTTCTAATTTTGCAAGTGATCATGTGGAAGCTTTTGAGGTTTTAAAGGTTTCAATGTTATAAGTTTTGGGTGTGATGTTTGTTTTGAACACAAATGCAAGACACAACAAACATAAAATTTTGGGTAACTCTGTGCAAAATTAGGGTAAAAGTTTGAATGAGAGCCTAGATTAGCCCTAAAAGTATTTATCACTGGTCTCCAAAAGTTTGGGAGATACTTGTAAGCATGTACAACCTAAGCTAGAAAGAGGATACTACTTGTTGAGTCCCTACTTGGATTTCTCCAAATACTTAAACAAAGAAGACAGCTAGAGATTTTTTTTACACTGGATCCCCCTTACATTGGATGGGTACACCAAAATCTCTTACCTCGAAGATCCCAAGATCTTATGAATCAAGTTATTTCTCTCTTTGCAATGAATAGTAAGTGTGAGGTAGCTTCAGAGGCCAACCTCCTACACTAGCAAGAAAAAAGGGTTTTAGGCTGCTAGAATAAGTGGTTCTTAATCATTTTTTCAGGATATATTGGTGTCTATACATACGACGGTTCACTCAATTAAGAGGCTTCCCAAAACTTAGAAAAATCTAAGGGTTTTGACGTATTTCAAGGATACTAAGGGATATTTCTGTTGGTATAGGACACCCACACCAGGTGATTGATGACTTTCATCAAAACCACATTATTTATATAGCAGACCAAAATGAAAATAGTACTTGGGTCATTCCCTCTCACAAGTTGGGAGGTAGGCCCTCTAAGGGATTAAACACATAAAAAAATGATGGGTCTGGCTTCTGATCACCAAGTTTGCACAAGGTGAGAGCATACACCTACTACCTTACAAGCATACAAAAATGTGGTTCATTAACCCCCCTTAATTAAGCACATGAAAAAAAAATGATGGGTTTGGCTTCTGATCACCAAGTTTGCACAAGGTGAGAGCATACACCTACCACATTACAAGCATGGAAAATAGTGATTAATTAACCCCCCTTAATTATCTTATGTGAAAATAGACACTTAAAAATGAAATTAAAGAAAACCCTACAAAACCACCATTAGTAGTTTAAGTCTCCAGTCTTCAAAAAATGAGTGTCAAATTTTCATTTTAAGTTTTTGACATGTGAACACTTGTAGAGAAAACATCAGTAATAGAAACCCTAACCCACAAAAATCAAAAGAAAAAATTTAAAAATTATAAATAAAATCCTAATTAACATTCGATTGCATCACAATATTTAACACTTGTAGCTCACTATCAACAACATTTGCATCTTGGGAAATGGTGATTGTAGCTTTTGGACTAGCGACAATGAATATGAATGACAGTTATGGCTAATGTTGATTTTAGTTGCATCGCAAGACTTGAACCTACAAAACACAAAAATCTAACAAAATCTGAACAAGCAAGAGATTAGTGCGATTTTATTAGAGGGTTATATAGTGAAATTGAAAATTAGAAAGCCTAAAATGAATTAAAAACACAAGAAATTAAATAATGAAAAATAATGCCTTATCACAAAGAAGTTGTATCACTGTAAGTCATGATTGCGGTGAACAGTTAAAAGAACTTGTGTTGCTAAGAGGTACAGATGTGATCTAAAAAAATCTAGAGTGTGCTTAATCAACTAAGTTATTCATTTATCGTATTCAAAATTAGTTGCTTAACTTACTTAATTCAAAATTTGTGCCAAGATCTTTAATTAATGGTTTGAATCCAATATGAAAATTCAATCCATCAATATCCTAAGCTCACGGATTAATCTAATTGCAGAATTAAAACATAAACCATTATCAAAAGAAAACCATCAAATCAGAGAAATGTTTGATTACGAAGTTCACCTCTCAGGGCTACATCTCTGGATCTGCTTAATAAGCATGATCAATTTTCCATTAATGTTGAACCTGCAAACTGCTTACAACACCTCATCTTCTGACTACATGTACAATTTGTCACTATCAGGAAGTTTCAAAGCCCTAAAAGCACTCCCTAAATCCATGTTGTACTAGTGTTTCCAACAGTAATAACAAATGTAGTCCTAGTTCCTAAAGCATTCACTAAACATGAACTAGATACAGATGTACTATGCCTCATTTGCAACACTGAATTCAACATGACAGTATTAAGTCAAGTATCAAAAACACCTTGGTTATACCTAATACTGGATGTCCAAATGCATAATTTGACCACAACCTTGCAAGAGAAATGTCTTCAAATTGGTCTTTGAACGACGCTCCTTCAAGCACAACCTTCTATATGGATTTCTGAGATTCCAATCCTCATCTCAAGTTGCTCTACAAAAATCTCCTCAGTTGGTCACTGGAGGAATGGGATGAATTGATCTTCTAAATGGGGGAACTCAAATCCAAGAATTTGATATTAGAATGCCTCCCTAGAACTCCCTTTTATACAAGATATTTTCCCATTTGGGCTACAACCATCATTTTTGCCTTATTTCCCCTTTTAAAGAGGGAGTTAAGCAATTTCCCCATTTTTAAATAAGTTAATTAACAACCTCTTAAAAACATCTAAAATTTGTTTTTAACCCCTTAATTTTATTACCCATTAGAGCAATTGGGTTCTAGGTTTTTTTTGTTTTATCCATTTTTAAATCCTAACTAATAAGCATTAGTAGTTATTTAGTTTAGGATTCGGGCTTAAACATGGTTTATAAAAAACAACACCCACTATTATTACAAAGGACTTTGGCGGTGCAACGGTATATAAATATTTTGGTTAGTGGGTAGTCAGGGGGTTCAACCACCACCACATATCTTTTTTAAAACTGTTTTAAAAATTTAAAAAATCAAAACAAAAGTGAGCCCAAATGGTTTGATGACAAAACCATTGGCTTGGTTTGAGGGGGTCCTAGGGATGACCCCCACCAGACTTTTTTGGATGAATATAACAACCACTTCGATCTAGCTGAGCACTGGAGGAGGAAATGGAGGGTGCTACCTGGCACCTTTCTAGTGGCCCATGTGTCATGGAGGAAAATTGCCACGTGTCAGAATCTAATTCACTGCCAAAAACCACTAGACAACCACGTGTCAAACTCCAATTCGTCAAAAATACTAACTATGCCTTCACATCATGTGCTAACTCATCATGCTAGCTCACTGTACAAATACAGCATGTTACACATTGATTGGCCATGTCATTGGCCATATAGTAGGGATAGGCTACGTCAACATGCTGACATCATCATCTATACGGTCCACCAACAAGTCAACCCTAAAGTTTGACCTACCATATCTTCGTCGTTTGAGCTCCATTTTTGACGAAACGAGTGGTGTTGGGATCGATTTGATGAGCTCTTCATTTTGACATCAGTTTTGACTGATTTTGAGTCAGTCAAAATTTTCATCTTTCTGATTGGCCCCCTACAATAGGTTTCAGAAAAAAATTGACTCGCGATAACTCAAACGTATGAGCTCCTTTTTTTCTTGTTCAAGTTGAGTTGAGTCCAGTTTCTCGAGCCCTTCGACATGGTGCCAATTTTGAGTACATCTGAAACAAATGAATTTTCAAGTTCTCGAGATCCACCTAGATTAGACCTCTCCACTGAAGAACTTTTGGTCTCCAAAATTTTATTGTTCCTTTGACACACACCTCAAATCAACTTTGCTGCCACCTCTGAAGCCCCATTGTAGTACTACTACTAACTTCACCTTTGAAAACTTGGTTTCAATCCTGTCCCAACTAGATACTGTCACATCTACCTTCTAAGGGTCTTACACTTGACAACACTAGGAAGCATACATTGCTACATCTGCCTCTAGGGGTCTTACATTTTGACAACACAAAACTTTACATAACTCATTAAGATGTAGTTGAAAATGAAACTTTACATACCAAAAGTAAGAAGAATACCAAGCATGATTAACCTCTCTCTTAGTGCTTCTCACAGTGGTGGTTCTCATTCTGCATCAACACCAGGAAGATTCTGACATGAATTTGATGCTTCTCCTCACTTACAAACTATTTGAGCAATGGTAAACTATGCCTCAGCTTGATACATTCCTTCACCTTTGTTCTTCGGAATGGCTGATTAAAGGCTTCACCATTCAGCTTTGTCTCTATTTTTTGTAGCAACAAGGCCATAGAAAAAGGCCTTAGAGGGATTCGATCATCATCTGACTGAGTCTTAACACTGAGAACATGCAAGTCACTTATGACCATTTTCTGCAACTTTAAGTCTTGGATAGATATTCCATCTATCTTTTACAAAATGCTCTCCTAAAAGCTAGTGACATATTCATAATTGTGTCACCCACTAGAGCACTCAATAAATCTGCAAGCAACAAGTCTTAACCTACAATAAGAAGTCTTCAATTATTCTCCTTTCAAATTACAAGAGATATGACTTTAAAAGCCTTGCAAAATATCAACCTTAGAGTAATACAACTTCATACAAATACTTGCAAACAATTTCACTAGATTTTTTTTTTCCACTCAAACCCATATTAGTTTTACATCAAATAACATATTACCACAATCCAAAAGGTAACATAAACAAAGTTGACACAACTATTTATTCAACATGTTTTCCCATGTCTTACGAAGTTGATCAAAGGAACTTTCCTTTTCCAACTGCTCCTATTTCTATTGAGGTTCTTCACAGACTGCCTCTAGGATGGTGAATATAGGTACTACCTCTACTTCTACAACTTACTATTTACTGGGTGCCTTTGTAGGCCTCAGTGAGTTTTGAAGCTCTGGGTGTAGCTTCCAGCATTTCTCAATCCAATGCCCACTGATTCTGCATTGAGTGTAGTAATTTTGGGCTTTGTCCTTCAATGTTGTTTCCTTCTTCAAAGTGGAATGTTGTAGATATGTTGCATTCCTCGTTGTCTCCTTTGCTTGCATGACTAACTTCCTTTAAATTTCCCTTGACCAGCTTGAGCACTGCTCTGCTTAGGAGAACCAATTTTTCCTCTGTTAGATTTTGTCCCCAACTATTGAAGGTGATCTTCCATAGAATTTCCTCAATCAGGTGCATCTTTTCCAAGAGATGATTTGTAGTCATTATAGTTACCATAGTGTGGTTCACCTTCAGCTTGACCTCTCACAAATATGGTCTTGGAACATTCTCCACTTGCTTCAATATCATAACCTAGTCCTAAATGATGAGGTCATTATACTACTTTTATAGGACTAGCTATGCCTTGGCCATGAATTCCAAGGCCTTTCACACTATAGCCCATCTTCATCAATAGCTTCATATTGATACCCTTGGTATTTTTTTCAAATGCTGCAAAAGCATGATCATGGTCAAAGGAAGGAACTGAAATTACTTCATTTATTACCTTCTCTATTAATTGGTCAACTTCCTGAATGTTTTCCAATGTCTCCTTTTGAATTGCTATAGATGAAGCCTCCAAACTATTAGTCTGTGTGAGGGGGACATACGAGGAATCCTGAGTGTGGACAAAAAGTATAAATGTCAGGATTTTCAATGCTAGTACTCTTTGTAGTATAAATTTCTCCCATATGCTCTTCCACAACACTCTACAACATTAGGTGTAATTTCCTCTTTTCATCTTCCAAGTCTTCAAGGTGACTCCTTAACTTGGCATTTTCTAACTGGAGACACTGGTTGACTTCCTCAAGTGCTCAAAGCCTCTTAGACTTATCTTGGTGGAGTGCCTCAATCATCCTCTTCATAGAAAAGAAGTCATTCATCATGGATTTATACATTATCACCTTGGAAGATTCCCCTTGTTGCGATGTCATCTTCCTCTTGGATGTGCACCTATTGAACTTGCAAACTTGCAAACTAGCAAACTAATCAAAATACCAAGCAAACTGCAAGTTGAGCTCAAAAATTGCTTTGATACCACTTGATCTAAAAAAATATAGAGTGTGCTTACTCAACTAATTCATTTATTAAAATTCAAAATTAGTTGCTTAACTTAATTCCAAATTTATGCCAAGATCTTTAATTAATGGTTTGAATCCAATATGGAAATTGAATCCATCAATCTATTGAGCTCACTAATTAATCTAATTGTAAAATTAAAACATAAACCATTATCAAAAGAAAACCATCAGATCAAAGACACGTTTGATTATGAAGTTCACCTCTCAGGGCTACATCTCTAGATCCACTTAATAAGTGTGATCAATTTGAAATTAATGTTGAACCTGCAAACTACTTACAAAACTTGGTCTTCTGACTATGTGTACAAGCTATCATTGTCACAAAGTTTCAAAGCCCTACAAGCACTCCCTGAATCCATGTTATACTAGTGCTTCTAACAATAACAACAAATGCAATCTTATTTCCTAAAGCATTCACTGAACACGAACTAGATATAGAGGTACTATGCCTTGTTTACAACACTGAATTCAACATGCCAGTATTATGTCAATTATCAAAAACACATTGGTTATACCTAGCACTGGATGTCCAAATGTAGAATCTTACCACAACCTCACAAGAGAAAAGTCTTCAAATTGGTCTTTGAATGACGCTCCTTCAAGCACAACCTTTTGTGCGGAGTTGTGAGATTCCAATCCTCGTCTCAAGTTTCTCTACAAAAATATCCTCACTTGATAAACTAGAGGAATGGGATGAATTTGATCTTCTGAATGGGAGAATTCTAATCTAAGAATTTGATGATAGAATGCCTCCCTAGCACTCCCTTTTATACAAGAGATTTTCCCATTTGGGATAAAACCATCATTTTTGGCTTATTCCCCCTTTTAAAGAGCGAGTTAAACAATTTCCCCATTTTTAAATAAGTCAATTAACAACCTCTTAAAAACATTTTTTTTTTAACCCCTTAATTTTATTACCCATTCGGGCTATTGGGTTCTAGGTTGTTTTTGTTTTATCCATTTTTAAATCCTAACTAATAAGCATTAGTAGTTATTTAGTTTAGGATTCGGGCTTAAACATGGTTTATAAAAAACACCACCCACTATTAGTACAAAGGACTTTGGTGGTGCAATGGTATATAAATATTTTGGTTAATGGGTAGTTGGGGGTTCAATCCCCACTGCATGTCTTTTTTCAAACTGTTTTAAAACTTTAAAAAATCAAAAGAAAAGAAAGCCCAAATGGTTTGAAGATAAAACCATTGGCACAATGGTTTGAGTGCTTGCTTGGTATGTGGGGGTCGCGGGTACCCCCACCATACTTCTTTTCATGAATTTAACAACCGAATTGATCTCACCAAGCACTAGAGGAGGAAATAAAGGGTGCCCCATGGTGCCCTTCCAGTGGCCCACGTGTCATGGAGGCAAACCGCCATGTGTCAGAATCTAATTTGCTTCCAATGACCACTAGACAGCCACGTGTCAAACTCTAATTCACCGGAAATGTTGATTGTGCCTCCATGTCACCTGCCAACTCATCATGCCAACTCACTATACGGATGCCATATGTGACACATGCTGATTGGTCCATGTCATTGGCTGTATGGTACGAATAGGCTGTGTCAGCATGCTGATGTCATCATCCATATGGTCCACCAACAAATCAACCCTGAAGTTTAACTGGCCATATCTTCGCCATTCAAGCTTCGTTTTCAATGAAATGAGTGGTGTTGGGATTGATTTGATGAGCTCTTCATTTTGACACCATTTCTAACCAATTCTGAGTCAGTCAAAATTTTCATCTTTCTAACTGCCCCTTACACTAGGTTTGACCAAACTTTGACTAGCCATAACTCACACGTATGAGCTCCTTTTTATCCTTGTTCAAGTTGTGTTGAGTCTAGTTTCCTGAGCCCTTCGACATGGTGCCAATTTTGAGTGCATCTAAAATAGTTGAATTTTTAGGTTCTCGAGATCCACTTGGATCAAGATGCGTTGTTCCATACTAAAACTTGCAAGAATAAAGAAAACATGTCATACAAAAACCTTCCAATACCTTTCGTTCATGTCGAGTTCACTAATGTAATCATGATTAAATTTCAAGATTAATATTTTAAATCAATAAAAAAAAGTAACAATAAACTATGAAGAACAAAAGAAGCATGAACATAAACTAAATGAAACAAAATTACCAAAGCCTTCATGCATCCGTTGATTGACCTCCATAGCCCTTCTCAATTTTTCCATAATATAAGTGTTTTCCTTAGATTGTAAGCATGCAACAATAGCCTACATCTATGCCAGTAAAATATTGAAGATAATTATCTCAGCCTAATTCTATAGATTTCTAAGATTGTTAAAATGATAGTTCAACAGGAGTCATTTATAGAAAAGATGAATTCAAATGAATGGTTGAGATTGAATGATTTTAATTTCAATCAATGTTTGAAATTAAATGAGATAGGACAGGATAAAAATAAGACTAACAGAGGAACTAAATAATTCCAAAGAATCATTAAGTTCAAAAAGGAAAGCGAAAAGTTAAATAGTGGAAACATTATTTAAATCTTGGATGAAAAGGAAAGTTATTTTTTTTATTAAATAGAAATTTAACTCAAAAAAGTGGGAGAAAAAGGCAAGTCATTAATTAAATAAAATTTAATTAATTTATGGCAGAAAGGTTGGATGAATAATTAAATAATTAAAATAATTATTTAAATATGCCAAGAGGTGTATTACAATGGCATCCATAAAAAAGCAATGTGTAAGGAAAAACTCTTCAGCTAGAAATTGGCATTCAAATGACATGCACTATAGAAGCAAATACTTAAAACTATTCAGTTTTCTTTTTATTAAAGTCGTTAGTATTGTTCGAGATTCTTCTTTTTTAATTGTAATAGATGTTTGTACATAAAATCAAAAATCATGGATAGAAGCAAAGATGAAAATGCAACTCTTATTTAAATTAAAGAGATTTAAATCAAAAACTTTCCTATGTAAATGATTTTATAATTTTTTTAAATGCATTTTTAAGTATCATTTTAGAAAATGAAATGATTTACATGCGAAAAGAGGAAAAAATAAAATAGAAAGATTATTTTTATATCTAAATTTAAAATGAATATGAAATTTTATTTAATTCATTTGTATAGATAACCACTACAATTGCATTAACTATTTAAAAACTAATTAATATATTTTTATAAATTTTATAAATTAGAATTTAATTTAATTTTAGAATGAAATTTAAGTTTTCGAGATATTGTGGTGATTTATCTTGCAAACATATTAAAGAGATTTAAATAAAAAAATTCCCTATGTAAATTACTTAGTGATTTTCTTAAATGCATTTTTTAAGTATTATTTTATTTTATAATTATACTAAAAGAAAATAATAATAGAAAATTTGATTTTATAGATACATTTTAGTTCATAATTTATTCTAAAATTATACTTAGTAATTATTGACTTATTTTTAAATGAATATTTAATTTTATTTATTTTTTTATATTTAAGCTGAGAGAGAGATTGTAATGAACAAGATATGAATGATTCAATGCTTTTTAGTTTTAAATAAGATTTAATTATTTAAGATATTCATAGCTTAGAGGATTCCATCTTGCAACTAACAATTCCTAGTATTTTTTACATCCCTATCATTAAGATTTAGATTATGATTATCCTTCAACTTTAAAACAATTTTATTGCATACAGTAGCTTATTCTATTGGTGGAAGATGGTTGGTGTTAATCATACTATTGGTTCAGTTAATTATCCCTATTTTATTAAAATAAATATACATTTTTAATTTGTGTAGGAAACAATTCTATGATTTTTTTTCTTGAAGGGAACAAATCTCTACATTTCTTTGCTCATTTTTCCCCTGGAATGATATACAATAAACCCAAATACTACTTTTGTATTGATATAATCTTCAGATGATTATTTACAAGCCCTAAAAATTCAAATTTTTTGTGATGTGAGTTTTCTTCATGCACAAGTTTTTCAATATTTTATACTAATTTTTAATTGCAATTTTGAAGTTTATGGCCTGATATGATCTAAAGCATGAAGTGTCTATGAAGGCCTGAAATGCAATGCTCCACGAACATTGAAATGTTGCAAAAAATGGAATTCTAGTAGAAAGCTTTAAATAATTCTTTAGCATCTAATGCCTCAAATTTTTTGTTCGTAAATAGGTTTGGTAGGATGGATGCATCCTCAGATGTAGAATTGCCTTTATTTCTGTAAGTTTGCATTCATTCATTCCCTTTTTGAGGACTTAGCTCTCATTTGTTTGAATGGATAGGGTTGCTTTTTTCAAAGGAAGTGTCTAATGGTTTTTCTATTAAATTGTTCTTTCAATGCATTTGTTGTTCATTCTAGAATTTGGCTTATCCTATTTTTAAACCGATCATGTACTGACTGTGGATGAGATGTGTAACAATAAACCAATCAAATAATTTTGTATGACTATAGTAGTATTAAATAGTCTTAATCCATTTAGAATTTTGTGCTAAATTATCGATAACTATGAGTGGCAATAGAGATAAATTTGAAGCAGTACACACCTTAGACCGATTGAATTCAATTATTTGATTCTTTGTGCATGGGATATTATATATAATATAGTTACCATTTTAAGGAATTAAATGAATAAGGGTAGGGCTATATCATATGCCAATATAGTTATCACAAGATGTGGAATAGGGATAGGTCCTTGCCCTATACTAGATTTTTTCATGCAATGATCATAGATATTGCAAAGACATTAGGTTATAACTTATTTTTGTCTTATGATGTTCACACAAAGATATTTTCAAGTGGTTCCAGAAAGCTTGAGTTGTGATTTTCTTCCATGGCGCTCATTGCAAGAATATTACCAATAACCACCCCCCCCCCAAAAAAAAAAAAGCATGAAATTTATCCAATGTTGGCAACAATACTTTCTAAAGAAAATCCAAAAAAGGTGTATGTTCAACTTCAAAACACAGAAAGAGAGGAAAATAAAAGAAATGGGAAGTCTCATCAGTTATTAAACTAGCTACTTTTTCAAAAGAACATTAGAACTGTTCCTTTGTTCCATTTCATCTCTGCTTGATTTTGATTAATTTTTTCCTACAACTAATACCTGCAACAAAAAAGTCCTATTAGAATATAAATTTCTTTCTAAAATCATTGAATCTATTCTTTTAAATCTTTGGAAAAAGCTAAAAGATTCACTTTCATGAACCTCTCTTCTGGCGTTGTTTCAACATTATTTTACAATCAACTATCAAATAAATCATATATACTAAATCAAAAAGCATATGTGACAAGTATATGATGATCTAGAAAAAAGCTTTATTTTTATTGCAATTTTTGTTCTCTACCTTTACATACATGTTTTCAGGATATTATGAGCTATTCATTAGTTTGGGTTTAAAAGGTTAGAGGTTCTTTTTTTTCTTTTCCTAGGTTTGGTACATTTAGATTTCGTTGTTTTAGTTTATGTTTTTAGTTTTAGCTTTTAAAACATTCTAATGTTGTAGTTTGTATACTGCAATAGTTTCCTTAATTTAGCTTTTTTTTAAAGCTTTGTTTACCTTGCATCATAAAAACATATTATTTTTTTTGAAGTTTTTTTTGGATCGTAGCTTTATTGTGCTACTTTGAAACTGTTTATATAGAGTCATACTATAGCTGATTATACACAATTTTGAATATACAAAAAGTTATTGCAACACTACAGTTTTTTAGTTTTAGCAATTGGATAATATTGTAGTGTTAATCTTTTTCAGTTTGTTGTTCAGTTTTCCAATCTCTGTTAAACTAAAAAGAATGTGTGATTTCTTTGACAAACATTCCATATTCTTTGTCACCAAGGCATTCTTTAATCAACTTCATTCTTGATTTAGAATACATAGATAAGGTAATTTGTTGGGTGCTAAAGACTTTACAAGGATTTGCATTAGAAACACTGGGAGGCTACACAATAATAGATTCCATGCAGAAATATTCATGTTTAGTTGGAAAGAGTTGCAAGTAAATCTAATTATTGTACATCTCATTCTTCTTTTTCTTTTAAACAAAAAAATATAATATTGATTCAATGTTTGTTGCATAGGTGATGCCAGTAATACTACTAATACATATGAAAGTCATAATGATGTTGTAGACAACACCAGATTTTATTTTGCTCTATTACATGCTCGTCCGAATATTAGTAACTTGAAATTTGATGAGATTCTTAGACAAGTTTTGTTGTATTATTTTCTCTTTGATGTGTGATACCAAGCAAGGAGAGTTTGTGATAAGCTTGACCAAGCCTATGATGTAGACAATAAGGATGGAGTAGAATGTCGACACAAACGTCCTCATCTCACTGCATAATAAGAATCCTATGACATAGATGATGAGAAAGAAGTATAATGTCAACATAAACATCCTCATCTCACTGCATGAGAATACATAGCTCACCTAAAAAACCTCATTTCATCTTAAATAAGATGTGCATGTCGAGAAGGATAATTCTCAGTGTATTTTATATATATTAATAATTAATATTTGTATGCTAGTTATAGAAGAAGAGGGACAAAAAATAACTTTTAAAATAAAATAATTGGAAACAATTATCTCATTAAAAACTAGAGGAAAAAGACAAGTTACTAAATAATTAAAATAATTATTTAATAGTGGAGGGAAAAGCTGATTTTTTAAATAAGATAATTGGAAACAATTATCTCATTAAAAAGCGAGGGGAAAAGTCAATTTAGTAAGTTATTAAATAAATTTATTTATTTAATTTATAGAAGAAGAGGATAATGATTAATTAAATAATAAAAATAATTATTTAATTATAGAAGAAAAGAAGTCATTAGTGACGTAATTAAATAAATAAAATTTATCTAATTAATCAAAAGAGGAAATAGAAAGATAAAATGAATTAATTCAAAAATTCAAATTATTTAAATTTTAGTGTTTACACCTATAAGAGGAAGTTCTCTTGTCTCATCTATGACTTCACCTACCCATAGCCAAGATGAGCCTAAGGAGCACAATGTGCCAGAGTCTAGGTCACCAGTAGTAGAAGAAATTTCATCTTCCTCAAAACCACCTAAATCCAAGAAAATAAGAGGTAGTACATCAACAATATCCACACCTTCTAAAATAGAGAAGAAAAAGAAGGATTTTCATAAGGAGGAACCTACACCTAGGAATTAAGGCCAATTGAAAAAGAAAGGTGTTATGAGGGGGAGTGCGGAAAAACCTGAAAAAGAGACAAATGGTAATGAATAGCAAGAGAATGTGATGTTAGTTGAAATGGACTTAGAAGGAAAGGGAAATACCTCTAGAAATGTGACACCCAAGTGACACCTTGTCTAATGTGCGACAGATAAGGTTTGATAAAATTAGTGTGGAGGGGAGTCGAAACCTTGACCTCCTCTCCATTATACTTCCTCCCCACCACTAAACCATCTTCCTTCATTTGCTACATATGTGGGCCATTGTATATTTATATTTTTAAAAGAATGGAAATTCTAAAAAGGGGGTTTGGTGGTTTGAACCCCCGACCTCCCAAATACCATTAAGTGTGCTCCACCACTATGCCATGCACATTTTATGGGATAAGAATGTGCTTATTTTTATATAAAGTGTAGCGAAAATGCCTAAATAAAGGAGAGAATTAAGGGGGGCCTAATGAATATAAATATAATTTTTTTAAAATATTTGAATTGATCAAGGGCTTGAATTAGGTAATATGGGGAATTTTATTGTTAACCCCCAAATAACATATGTAAATGTATTTTGTTAGTGTAATTAATTAATTATTACACTGGCATAAGCTAACTTAGGTCATATATCATTTAGTCCTAGGTTGCATTTTTAATAAATCATTTAATAAATGGGGTAATATTCCCTTCCATGTTTGTAGGGATAAGATTCCTTCTAGAAGATAAGTTTTCCTTCTAGAACTTATCTCAACATTTAATAATTTCCTAGATAGGGTTCACATGTTGTTAGATCATGACACATGGCAACATCTCTTGCATTTTAGGTTTTCTCTCATTCCTATGTATTCAAGGCATCTTGTACATTTGTAATCATCCAATCTCAACATATTTAAAGGGGTATTTTTTCTCTTTTGAAGGAAATCAACTCCATTTGGGAGAAATTTAGGAAAATTAGGGGAAATTGGAGAGGAATCCTAGAAAATAATGTTTTCACAAAGACATTGTAAATTGTATTTCTTTTGAGTGTAATTGGGTTTTTGAAGGAAATTGAAGCCCAACCCTTGAATGCAAGAGGAGAGTACGAAAGTGTCATTAGGTGTTGAGAGAGATTGCGAGAGAAATTGTAATACAGGTCTGAAGCTTGGATGATGTACAAAGGTAATTAAATCTTAGCATCATTAATAAAGTGGTCCTACATTGAGAAGCGGTCCTAAAGACATAGCCAAAACATATAGGTGAACTTCCTTAACAAATTCTCTATTGTCTCTCTACTCTCTCTTATTTCTTTTAATTTTTAATTCCTTCTTTGAATTTTAATTATGACATTTAAGTAATTAGTTAATGTTATTAGGTTGAGTAAAGGATTAAGTGAACTCAAAGTTGTAATTTCAATGGTTAAATAAACATAACCACATAATTCTATTTTATGATAAGGAAAATTTGTGATTGAGATTAAGTGCAAGTATTTTGTAAACATTTTAATTATAGATCAAGTTTGATATCAGAGCAGTTTAACAAGAAAAATTTCAAGTGGTGGATGTTAAATAGGTTGAAATTAAAGTGAGGAGAAGGTGCACTTGAAGAGATTAATCTAGAAATTGGATTGAGGGGAGTTACTTGAAGACAAACCATGGAACAATTGAAAGAAGGGAAATATCCCAATCCCAAAATCTTTGAGAATGAACAAAAATTTCACAAAGCATTCCTAGACATGAAAATGATAGTGGAATATTTGTACAAGAACAAAAAGAATAAGAAGGAAAAAGGAGAATCCTCTTCAAAAGATAACAAATCTAAAGGAGTAGGAGGTGGTGGTGACCCTCCTGAACCTCCATCTCCATCTTCTTCATCTTCTTCATCTACTTCATCTTCAAAGATGAAACAACCTATACAACTTGAATCTAATGCTCCTTTGTTAAAGGTTGACGTTAAATTCCAATTGCCAACTTATAATGGAGAATTGGATGTAGAGAAAATTGATAATTAGATAAAGAAGATTGAAGTTTATTACAGGATTCAAAAGTTTACTGATGATATTATTGGTTATTTTCTTAGAACCAAACTTAATCTTACCACTTACCTATGGATATGCCAGAATCCAATGATTAGCAAGGGTTACGATTGGCAAAAAAACAAGGATTCTGGGGCCCTTCTATGCTTCAGGCTTTGTGAAACCTAGGAGGGTAATCCTTATTATTTTCATACGATATTCCTCTTTTATTTCATCAAGAACATTGCAACACATAGATAATTCTCACATAAAGGCTCAACTAATAGAACATATAAAAGAAATTGGTTGCTTCTTAACAATAGTTCACATTAGGAGCATGAGAATGGTAAAACCTAACATAATTGTAACCCATTTCAAAGAATTTGATTTAATGAATGGTTTGTTGTTGAATTAATCAACATAATGCAATACAATTACCTCACTTAGAGCAGTACCTCATCCTTGGAACATAGTCAACTCTAATACCCACACAATTTGATAAAAATGTTCATACATGACATTATTCAAAGCTTTGAGAATACTGCATTACAGTATTTCAACATTATATCTCAATCATCACTTCTTACTAGCATCCTAGCACTTAATTTAATATAAACCTATAGCTCTATTATGGCATTTACATCAATTCTTTAAATTAATAAACAAGAATAAAACCATACATACATTAGAAATCAATAGAGACAAATAATATAACCCTTGATTATATTATTTATAGCTTATAAAACTAGTACATAGGAGAGAAAATGGTGTCAAACTTGCACTATTTTGTTCTATTATACCAATATTACTATCAAAGCTTCATATATATATTATCAAACTCAAACCTAAGACTTAACACCAAAATGTTCAATATCCTTTGCAATTCTCTATGTGATCAATTCTAGAACAACCCACCTCCCTCTTTGTAACTAGCCCTGAAATCCCATTCATAGAGATATGGGAGTGATAAGCATCAAGTTGAATTACAATTATAATCAAATTTGCATTTGATAGTTAATTTCACTTTCATTTTAGAGATTCCCTAGACAGTTACATTTACTCATTGGAAAATGGGGGAAAGGCAAAAAGACAACATCATGAAGTTCATTAAAGAAGACCAACCAACCTTCCAAAAGGCATCATTTGTTGTAACAGTAGCACCAAAATCCATTGTCCACATCAATCAAAGAAGATTCTCCATCAAAACCCAAGGAAAAAACCTACATATTAACTGGAAAAGGCATATTTGCCATTGAAGCAACAGTGTCCAACACCTCTCCTTCACACCAGCCAAAAGAGTTTCCATGTTAGCATCAAAGACAAAAACCATATACTTTATAAAGAGGATGAGTCTACTATAGTGGTGATGGTGTCATCAAAAATAAAAATAGAAATGGGGTGCTACTTTGATTCTTCAGCATCAGAGTATTCCCACCCACTATGTTTTTGTGTTGAAATTGGGGAAGCAACAACCCATCCCTCATCATAATCCTCATGTGGCACCAAAGTAAGAATGTAACGGCCATACTCTAGGTCAGTATTTCCTTCATCACCTGAAGGGCCATCTGAAACCTCTATGGGAGAGTTGTGTCATCGCATATAAGAATCATAAACCTTGTGGTACTTATTCCTCTTCTTTGCTTGCCTCACAAGCTTAATTGATTCTTTCTCTCTAAAATTGACCAATTCTTCTAAAACAACTCACTCTTCAAATTATAGGTGCTCTTGACACCACCATACATAGCCTTATTACGAGCTTTCTTCTTCTCCTTTGGTGTTGTAGGAGCTCCTGGTGTACCTTGTTCACTTTCAGGAGCATCATCCTAGGACTCAAGCAGACTAAATATCCTAGACCTTCAGAATAGGTGGGAAGACACACTAGGTTTACTCATTTTCACAAAGAAAATAACAAAACCTATGAATTCCTCAGTACAAAGAAACTTCACAAATTTGCAGGACAAAGACACTTCCCAACTATGTGCAAATTCTATCAATAAATGTTAATTCTTTAATAAAAACAATAGTAGTGTAATAAAACCCATAGAGCCCACAATAGTTTTTCTAGACTAACCAACTGATATTCAGTCAACACAAAAATTTGGACACCAACTTACCCAAGAGGAACTAACTTCAATTCCTTTGCAACTTTTTTGCCATAGTCTTTCACACCATATTCTTCTCAGACTTAGAATTGATTTCTCTTCTTCTAATTTCAATTTCTAAAGAAAACATGGCTATCAACTCCCATTTTATCAAGCAATTTGAGCATGTCAACCATTAATGCTCGAGGCAGGCTTACACGAACGAGCTAACAATCTATTGCTTGATTTTGAATATTAGCCATTGATCATCCACTGAGATGGATCGAAAGATAAATAAGATCAAGGTAATTGATTATGAAAAATATAATTGCATGCTCTTGTTGCCTTTGTCCAATCAGAAAATCCCATGTGGATAAACATCCACTCTATTTGCACACTTAATCACCCACTTAGCATTTAATAAATCCTGTCATGTCCAGGTTTCCTGCTCACCATGGGAATTAATCCAATTGCAACTTATATCAACAAGATGACGGGGAGCAGTCATGATATGATCTCAAACCATCGGCCCATACCCTACCTTAATTTAATAACACCTTCCTACATGTACAAACTATAACACAGGGAAACAAGCAAATTAAAGCAACATAATGCAATAAACTCAAATCTACACCTACGCTAACAACAAAGAACAATGGAAAGCTTAAAACATAAATAATAGAAAGATCTCACCGAATATCTACATAACTCCATGCATAACCTCGATTGTCCTTCTCCATTTTGTTGTTGTATGATAATTTCCCTTAGATTTCTAAGTGTGTTAGTATAGCCTATGATAGTATGATTTAGCAAAACATCGAAGATTCTAAAGTAAGATTGCTTCCAAAATTCATAAGATTTTAGGAGTAACAATGATGAAGGTCAAGCCAATTTATAGAAAACAAGGTTTTTGAATGATAGGCTCAGATTGAAAGATAGACTGATGATTAAGATTAAAGATTATGACATGCATTGAGATTAGTGTCAGTAATAATGTGAGTGATGAAACATAAAAGGTGGAGATTAGGATTAAATAATAATTTAATCTTTAGTTGAGACTATTCAAAACTCAGAAGAATAATGATTGCATGTAAATGATAAAGATTGAATAGAGGAAACTGTCTATTCGAATGCACAAATGAATTAATGAAATAAATAAAAGTTTGCATGCAGAAGAATAAAACTAGATAACTAACTAATTAAGATAGAGATTCTATTCTTCAGAGATAATTAGATATTAAATCAAGAGATAATTGGTTGATTTAATTAAATCTTGACTTAAGTGGTAAATGAATAATTAGATAGCTAAGCGATTATCCAATCATAGAAGAATATGCCAAGAATAAACCTTTTTATGAATTAAATAATTATTTAATTCAACATTCAAAATTTGAGGATTAAATTAAATAAATTAAGATTTATTTAATTGACTAGAGAAAATGTTAAAGAATAATTAAATAATTAAAGTGATTATTTAATTATAGTCAAAAGTGTTATAGGAGTAAATTAAATAATAATTTATTTAATTTTAGAAAGAGGATAACTTAATTAGTGACGTAATTATATAAATAATATTTTTTTAATTAATCAGGATTGAATAAAGGTAAAATGAATTAATTAAATAATTAAAGTTATTTAATTGATAGAGGATAAATGACTTTAGAAAATAATTAAATAATTAATCATTATTTAATTATGACAATGAAGATGAGAATTATGACGGAATTGAAGTCGTGGGCCTAGACAAGTTTTTAGACAAGTTTTTAGTGTGTACATTTTTCCCCTCTTTGACATAATGTCATTTAGGAATTTGTGTTGAAGAATAAAAAAAAGAAAAGAAAAAATAACATGCCCCAATCATGCCCCGGTATGAAATAGGTAAGGGTATGCCCCCTTGGGAAAAAATGACGAATTTTTGAAAAATTCAAAAAAATTGTAAATTACCCCAATTAGGTAATTTGATAGTCAGAAGTTCAATGGTGGTGATAGAAATTAGTTTCAGTGAAGTTTGGTAGGTGAAATGATCATTTGAAGTTGGTAAATAGTACGCCCAATACACAAGGTGTGAGAAAAACCCTAAAAAAACCCTAGGTATAAATAGGATTTGGGTGGAAATTGAATTCATTTGCACCCCTCAAGTTTAGAAAACCTTGATTTTTTCTTTGAGCACTCAACAAATATGTCACCCATTCCCTACACGAAGCACCGCGGATATCGAGTTTGGACCTTCAAATGACCAGTAGATGCAAGACCCCCAGTATGTACCCATAAACCATCTTTTGAATTTTTTTATTTTCACAAATTTTTAGACATTTAAATTTAATTTTTCAAGTGCGTCACTTCATGTGTGATGCATATGTGTTTGTGTGCAATGCATTTGATTGTGAAATGATGCATATGCAAAAACACGTCTAGGTTGATTTAGGAATTTAGGTTACATGAACACATTTGTATTTTTATGCACTGCATTTGTATTTTTGCATCGCATGTGTTAGGCACAGTGTCACACATGTTTTAATGCATTGCATTTGATATTTTGTTGTGCATTTTCATTTTTGTTTGTGTGTTCTATTATGCACTGTATTTGAAAAAATGTGATGCATATGCATGACTGATTGGGTGCGCTTTATTGTTTGGTGCATGTGCATTATAATAACGCACCCACATGGTTGAATGATGCCTTTGGATTTTTGTGATGCATTTGCTATGTTAAATGATGCATGTGAAATTTTACAACACATTTGATAATAAAACGATGCATTTTCTTGTAAAAAAATTAAAAGTTTTGTGATGTAAAAATTTCCTTTGTATTTGTGACACAAGTTTTTTGTTATACATTTGTAGGTTACTTTGGATCCGATATATATTCAGGAGTCAAGGCCATTGAACTATGAGTTTTGAGACCAATTGTGGAGTGGAGAGAGATGGATGATTTGAAATCTCAGATTGCATCATGTTACATTTATGCCCACTATTCGGGAAAACCGAGGGCTGCTAACTATGCTTTGTGAGTGATGGCACTCAGAGAATTCCTCTTTCCATCTTCCTATAGGAGAGGTTACTGTTACCTTATAGGATGTCTATAGGATTCTGAGATTACTGATTAGGGGTGAGAGAGTCCTTTATGATACCTAGAGGGGTTATAGCAATATCACTCATTATTATCAACATGATGACGTCAAACAGCTGGGTATGTGTAGGATCATGATGGCCCAAAAAGTGGCGATATGATGGGTATATGTAGGGTATGTGGCTGACAAATTTTTTTTACCCAAAATTTATGAAACAAAAAGGGTTTTTAAAGGATATTCTCAGCTTTCCACCAATATAAATTATGCTTTACTTTGAATTTAATTAATAATTATTATTCATTTTCTATTTGAATTACGACTAAAGTTCTAATCGATAGATTGATTGGAAAACATCTATAGCTTTCAAATGGTATCACATTTTTTGAATCTGAAACATGCATCACATTCTATGCTTTGCATACTATAGGATTAAAAAAAAATTGAATTTCATGAACTTTTGACCAAGTTAAGGTGGTTAGACATATGAGTTTTTATATTTTTAAAAAGTTGTAATAAAAAATTCATAATTAATTATTTACTTGGAAAAAAATTACAAAAAATATGTATCACATCTGGACATGAGTCCTCTACTTATATCTAAAATATTATAAAAAAATATTATCATTTTATTGTGGTTAGGGTGGTCAGACAAACACCTACTTCTTATTTTTTCCCTGAAATTTAAGTACTACTACATTGAAATTTCACCAAATAGATTTTAAAAATAAAAATAAACCTAGTAGTTTAGAAACTACATTCAATTTTATACAAATTCTATTCTTACATATTTTTGAACTAATATAGATAACTTATTCAAATTTTTAAGTCAAGTTGCGTAACTCTGATTTTTTTGATTTTTTGCCACTTAAGGGCTTGTTTTTTCCATGATGATCCTGCACATACCCAGCTTGGGATCGAGCATTATGAGATCAAATGGCATGTATTGGTAAAGAGATATGCATAGTTGGAATGTATGTTATGCACATTGATTGGTGGGATTGTTCTACCAGACTGTAGAGGGCATGGGTTTCCCGTTGGGTGGGTGAGATGTTGGTAGGGATGTTGGAGCGACAGGTTGTGTATGCATGGGGCCCATGTTTACTATCCATATTGTATTTTCACTTACACGATATTTCTTATAGGGAGGCATAATCGATGAGCTACAATACCACTCTTCTTATGATATGGGTGTGGGACCACATTGTTGTTTCCCACCCACTGGTTGTTTTTGACCTAGATGATAGTTCTCCATATATTTCCCGATATGCTGGCACCATTACTTAGACTCATCTTGGAGATACTAGTTACTTGGGACATACTCTTGAAACTCTTTTCCAATTTATATGGTGACCTTACATGGATTGTGGGTAGTGGCATGATGAGCAATGACACTTTCCATTGTGTCATTAGGCATGATATCTAATGGAGAGGATTGTTTCTAGGGTACATATTGATGGAGCTCAAAAAAATATTGCAATTTCTGAGTAGTACATGGACTTAATCAGCATATAAATCCCTTGTCTCTATGGTTTTGATAGGGTTTTGGCTTATAAAACCATCTATTCTTCTAATTCCACATTGACTTTCCTCGCCAGTTTCGCATTTTCCAAGTTGTCACTCGAGCCATCATATGTGTTCGGCCACTGACCCCTTTGGTTTAGAGTGCTAGTCATCTAGTTTGTTGCCCACTTTAACACTTTTCCTAATGTTGGGCCAATAAATATTTTCCTTAATGACTTAAGCTTAAGTCATTCATCCTCTAGGGTTAAACCATCGTTGGCCTAACAATGGCCCCTTCTTTAATGCTAACCTTGTCGTATGTGTAGGTTTAGGGATCTGTGACCATGGGAAATAATATTGATGGTACCCCACTAGCTTGTGGATGTTAAATACCGGTCGGTTATGTTGTGCAAGGATCGTGAGATGAGGACATGTGTCCTTATATAGATGTGAGGCCTAGTCTCCACTGTCAGGTTTATTTCCTATGGTTCCAAACTGATAGTGAAGATCGGGCGCAAGGAAAAATATATGTCGTTCCTCGCTAGCTTGTAGAGAAAAGATGAATGCTCATTAAAGGCTACAAGAGTGGTGAGATCTAGACATGTGGATTAATCCACTAGTTAGTGAAATGGGTGAGACCTACCAATGGGTGAGGTATTGTATAATTTAGATGAATGCTATTCGCTAGAGATGAATGAGCAAATAACTATTGAAATTCAAACTCAGTTAGCTCAATGTGAGTTGTTTGATCTACCATCTCATCAAAGGAATGGGTAACATTCAAAATCAATAGACAGGTTCATGATAGTTAGTTAGTTCTGTAACCAACAAGAATTAATGGCATGCTCTTTGTGGGAGTGATAAAATTGATCTTTGTGCATGTGGAGACTTAATTTCTAGTAATCATGCAGCATAATATGTAGATTTCCATGCACTTGGGAAATAAATGATGATAATATGCACACTAATGAATTTCTACCATTTTGCACATGTGTTTTCTTTGGGAATTGATGGTTGTTATCATCACATCATTCAATAAATATAGGAGGAATGACTGCTAGTTTCATTATTTTCATTTAAGAGTTAGTAAGTTTCTAAATTTGAGTTGAGTGAACAGTGTTCGATTGCAAGCTCGAGAAGCTGCCCAACATCAAAATTATTAATTTTTCTATTGTTAGAGTCCTAATTAGGAGGTCAAAAAGGTTTAGTGCAAAAAAAGAGTAGGATAGTGTCGATGAGAAAGAATGCAATGTACCTGAACATGCTCTGATTGCAAAGAAGAAGCTTCCTACCGATAAACCTTCGCTTGTCCCTGTAAGGTGTAGCAGGAGGCTATTGCACCAAAGTGTTGCCACTAGGAAGATAGGAGAAAAGGGAAAATAGCTTGCCCTATTCTTATCCATAGTTTCCAAGAGGGTAAGGTATGGACATGGTTCATATAGGTGAAAGAATGCTCCAATTGCAATCATAGATAGTTCTTTAGAGAGTGCTACCAAGATGGTCTCAAGCTATCAATAGTACCTCATTATGTAGACTCCAATTGTTGCCCTAAGAACAAAGGTGATGTCAGTCACACCAATATCTGTGCAGACTTCGAGTGGGCATGATGGCTCTCTACCAGGAAAGGACAAGTACCAAGAAGGAGATGAAGTTTCCTCTCCTACTCTTTCCACAATGTGGAGTAGGTGCGTATACCATGGCTCCAGTACTAGTGTTGGTCCTGTGTAATGGAATTGCTTTCCGAGTTGTTGAATTCTATTATGAAGATGAAATTATGTGCTAGTTGTTCTCACATTTTGGTGTTGGTGAGTTTTATGATGAACATGTACAATTGAAGTTGGCTTTTGTGATGACTATGCTAATTATGGATGTAGGTTGATGTGTTACGTCAATGGTTAATGGCTACTTTTGGCGGTATTAGAAAATTTTTATGGTTACACAATTCTCCTCCCCTTTTGGGAAAATGATGTGGATTGTGTTCTAGGGGGGATTTTGAAATGAAATGCAAATTATTGTGAAATGATACATCTGAATTGTAAATATATTTTGAGCTAGAAGCTTGTTTTCTCCTTGTGCTATAAAAGGAATTCATGGCTCACTTATAGGGATTCTGATCTTATGTTTCAAGTTAGGTATATGTCTGGGTAGAGAATCGAGTATAGAAAAAAATAGTGAATAGAGCAAATGACTTGTTTTGGCTCTGAGGCATGTATGTAGTGATCTTCAATGGTTTTATAGTAATGACTACTACCAAAAAAAATCTATAATTCTAATGCATGTACTCTCCTTCTGTAAGTGGTTGCAAGTTTTGAATGAAATATCAAGGATATCTTTGTTCATCTTCAAATATTTTTTTGAATGTGTTCCTTTGTTTTTGCTTTGATTCAAGGAATCAATTAAAATTCTTAAATAGAGCCATAAATTTGTGGTAATTTATAAAGGATTTGGTAAGCAGTCATGTCTTAGAAATTGTGAGCTCCATGATGCAATGTATTGTGAGAGTTGTCCATTATTATTAGAATTAAATAATTTCTATATTACTGGTTGTTGTGTATGTGACTCTGATGCCCTATTTGATAAGACACTAGTCTATTTGTTCAATATTTACATCAGAACTATATCAATTGTCTATCTAGTCATCGATTTGAAATCAGAATGTAAATTCATTTTAAAATTCATCAATCATGAGGCATGTGTGTGAAGTATTTTGAAATAACCTTTGGTTCCCAGTGAGTGGGTTTCAATAATTCATTTATATTTGCTCCTCATAGGAATTTATTTGTCAATTAATGTGTTATAGGGTGATCCCATAATAGTGGTTTACAATTTTTGGCCAAACTAGACATTGAAATTATTATTTTTAATTGAATCTTCACATTCGGGCACCTATAGCGGCTAAACTGTGAGGAATTTGAAGATGGTGCAAACTAGAGTCTCATCAAATTTTGCTGTAGATTCTAAAAATATTTTTTTCAAAATTTTTGGAATCAAATTGCACTTCTTTTTCCATCTCCCACGAAAATTGATTTTTTTTCAGAAAACAACATTTTTAAAAAGTGACGCACACCGTATAACGATAACTTTTTTTCCATGATAAAATTCTAATTATTTCAAATTTAGATTTGTAACTCTGATATCTAGTGCTTCCACTTGGTTAGATAGTTTTATTGAATTTTTCCTTAATCAAGTTTCAAAGTCAAATGAATTACAATTTAGACCATATAACAACTTTTTTGTATATGTTGGGATCAACTTGTGCAGATAATCTTCTATTTTTCCACATGAAGAACAAAGAAATTGATGAAAAACCTATGTTTAATAAAACTTAAAAACAAATATTAAAATTATATTCATTGGATAGCTTGTTATATACCATAATAATTTGAAATAAATTTTAAATGAATTCATTTGATCCCCCAAAAGCTAACTCAAAAGTGATTTTTTATTAGCATTTTGATAGGTGTAAAGGAGACACATTTATAGGTATGGTTTAAAACTAGCAAGGTTCTATCCAAGGGGGTTTGATCTAAGGTGATTTGATCAGACCCTCTTCAATTGGAATCCTTAAAATAGAACTTTTTAAGGCTTAAATCATTATATTTTCTAAAAATATGTGATTTCAGCTAAAATTTGTTCCTCTCAGGAATTGTAAACCACTATTATGACAACACCCTATACAATGTATGAACCAAAATGAACATAATAGGAACACCCTCCTAGGTCCCACAGAGCTTGAACTATAGAAGATTTCAATCTTTGATTGAATCTTGTTAGTTGGCCATTCATTTTAAGGGTCTTGAGTATAGTAGTTGGCTACTCTTTAGAGATTCCTTAGGTGTACTGGAAAAAAACCAAAACATATCATTAAGAGACACCTGGTAGACCAAGTTATATGACATTTTGGTGAGATTCAGGATGTGATAAGGGGCAGAGCAGAGTTTTCTCAATCTTCTAGGGAGGTTCCTCTATGGGGGCCACATATTCCAGTTGTGATGGCTGAGGCAAACTTTGATGGATTATAGCCTGTTCAGTGGGGATGGAGGGGAGGAGCTATAGATCCAAGGACTACATATGCATATGATTCCTAGTGGGTACAACATAGACTTGTGTCGTTGACAGATCCTGATGAGCCAGTACCTATAGAGCGGAAAGGGATAGGACCTCAGGGCAGGTGTGGTGGCAGGAGAGGTGCTAGAGATGGTAGAGGTGGCAAAGGTGATGGAGGTGATGATGGGAGAGGAGGAGGTGGGAGGGGTGGTCAACAAGGTCGAAAAGGTGGTAGAGGATAAGGCCCAACTTTTCCACCTATCCGTGAGGAGGGGGAGGGAGAAGATGTACCCTTGTTGGAGATTGGTGGAGGAGAGGAGCATGTTATAGAGGAGGCTATCAGTGAGGAGCATGTCAAGGAGGAGGTAGAGTTAGATTCCCTTGGTTTGCTTGTAGGGTATCAAGATGATGAGGAGGAGGAGGAGATAGGAGAGTAGGAGAGGGAGCTTCGAGATAGGATTGTTGAGGAGTGGGATGCCAATGAGGGAGAGAGACCATGATAGGAGGAGGAGGAGGGTCCCATTGATTAGAATGTAGCCAATTTACAAGCCCAAGTAGAGGCCTTGGAGGAGTGTTTTAGAGCTATGATGACTAAGAGGGATGTGATGTAGATGGAGAGAGATAATACTTATTTGGAGAGGGATTAGGTAGTAGCTCAGACATAGGAGATTGGGTAGAGATTTGTGGAGTTGAGAGCTCATGTACTAGACTAGTTGATGCTTTCACTCAGGAGTTGGTTAGAGTGGGTGATAGAGAGAGATACTATAGATATTTTTACAAGTAGGAGGTACCTCCTAAGAGATGGGCTCATAGTTATTCACAAGCACATAGTAGCAGATCACAGAGTAGGTCACATAGTTTATCTCAGAGCACAGAGGGTGTCCTTGGACTGTATAGGTCAGGACCATATGATAGGCCCCCTTTGGCACAATGATCATCAACACCTTCATGTCAGTCACCTCCTCATTCTCTGCATGGGAGTACTGGGAGTTGAAATTAGGGACATGTTTTGTATTTATTTGTAGACATTGTATTATGATCATAGAGCCTATGAGCTCCATTTTGATTGATACATTATGACACTGTACTATGACACTTGTTTTGAGTGATATATATATATATATATATATATATATATATATATATATATATATATATAATTTTGGTGGTGATTTATATGATATACAGTTATTATATGATTATGCAATGTTCTATATGATATGTTATCTTCTATATGATATGCACTTGTTATGGATGACAATGTTTACATTATGATGGTTTATGCAGCCTATGATGTTATGTTGATTCTAAATGATGATGTGTGTATTTAATTTTATGGAATTATAGAAATCATGTATACATTCTATGTTTATGTAATGAGATGCAATGTGATGTATGTATTTACAATTCCATGTGAATGTATTTAATATGATAAAATTCTATAAAAATTATGATAGTTGGACTCCTAGATGCGATGGATATGTATATTTTTTTGCTTTTTCAAATGCAACATATATGTATGATTTACTATGTATATATGTATGAAAATGTCTAAATGATGTTTCTAACATGAATTATGTAGGATACTTTATTTTTTTGTGTGTCACAGGACTCTATCATAATGCATGAAAGAAGAAATGTTAGTGTGAAAAAGATGAAAAGTAACATAAAAGACATGGATGTTAGTATTGGAAATTTTTGATGTTTTTCCAAAACACAATAGGCCTTGCATTAAACCATCATTGGGAAGTAACTATACAAATGGAAAACAAACACCATGATATGAGATAGACCAAGATGTGTAAGGTCATCCACCTGCTAAAAATAGATGGTCACAGACAAGGAATGTCCCAACTCATACTAAGGGCATAGTTGCCCCAGTCTTTTTGTCAAGACAGACCACATACAACAAAAAAATAAAAGATTAGTCATGAGACATCATTGCTCCTCTAAATCCTTCATGGAATATCCTCGATGAAGCTTAGTAATGTGACTCAATGATAAATCCAAAAGATAGTCAACAAATAATAGTCAAAGTAAAAGAGTCCCGATACATCGTTGCTTCTCTAAATCCTTCATGGGACATCCTCGAGAAAGCTAGTAACTAGAATCAAAGACAATTTCAAATGAAAAGATAAGACGAAACAAGCCATAAATTTCAATAGCCAATAAAAATTATTTGCCATAATTTGATCTATTCAAGTTGTTTAATTGTCTAGGAGATCGATAAGATGTTTGTTTGATAAAGCCTAGTTTCAGGAATGACACATACTGCATAAGATGTTGAGTCTAGTTTTGATCACATGGCTATCTATATAAGGCATGACTAAGCCTAGTTTCAAAAAGATATGTACCATATAAGAAATTGAGTCTAGTTTTGATCATGTGACCACTTGTATAAGGAAATGATGATTTTTTGACTAAATGATCATGTCTGTTTTCAAGGACACATTCTATATAAGACAGGTTGATTTTTTTGTTATTGCTTTGGAAATTTGTTTGATTTGACTTGATGACCTTGTTGAATTTTTTGTCTTATTGATGTGTCACTTGTCTTGGTGTTTTTAAAATTGTTTGACATTATGATCCCTAAAGGACTAACCTAGTATGGCCTCGGGGGATCATCGATTGATGGATTTTCCTACGTTATACACGCAGAGACCTCGTAGTTCAACTAGACTTTGAATAACAAGATCAAGACTAAAAAAGATTCAAATTAATTACAGATATGAGATGTGTGTGATAGTGAATGTGATGAACCCTAATGGACTGACCTAGTGCGGATCATCAATTGATGGCCTTTCTTACATTATACATGCAGAGACCTCATAGTTTGACACTACCAATGAATTTTTTTTATAGACAAATGGGTTGAGTCATGATTTTATATAGACAAACCTAAAAGGGTTAACCTAATGCCTCAGGGGCACATGGGTAGATGGCCTTGCCTATGTCTAGTTGTAGAGGCAATGTAGTTTGATAATGACAAAGACTGACTGGTGAGATTGACTTTAACTCTATTTTTGGATTTTTGACATGTTTTGATTTTTTTGTCTTTTTGAAATTTTCTAATGTTTTTTGGATTTTTTCATGAAATTTTGTGATTTTTTTGGATTTTTTTTCTTAGGAAATTTTGTGAAGTTTTTTTGGATTTTTTCAATGATTTTACATTCTTAGAACAACCATTGTAAGAATCAAATGATGTAAGTCAAGTACCTACCCCTAGTCGGGTGTAAGACCAATTTATTATGAATAGGATGGAATGGGGATGCAAAGTGTGCTTGATGTCAATCGTTCCAAGTTATGGAAAGGAAAACCATTTATTATGAGTGGTATGTACAGGTGATGGATATGAAAGATAGGTGATATGACCAAAAAGTCAGACTAGAATGATGGTAGACAAAGAAGTAGAGTCGACTACACATGGTGATTGTTTTCCAAGTTTTCACCATGATACTCATCCAAAGCACCACGGAAGTGGTTTTCACTATTGGACGACTTTTTATTTATTTATTATTTTTTTTCATTTTTTTATTTTTTTGATGTTACCAAGATGCCTGTTTGCTAGGTTTTCACCCAGGTAACAATTTTTTTTATTTTTGTATTCTTTTTGTATTTTTGATGATTAAGACAAGGCCCGCAGAAGCTATGCATATAACTTCTCCAAATGAATGTTCTTTATTTATGTTGATAATGGTTCTCCTTCGAGAGTAGAGAGTTGTTATTCTCCTGATCCAAAGGCTTCTATGACAATGTAAGGTCCTAACCAGTTTGGTTCAAACTTTCCTAGTTTTTCTCTTTCTGCATGATTCTTTGGATTTTCCATTAAGACTAGGTCACCAATGTCAAAAAATTTATTCAAGAATTTCCTATTATAGTTGTGACGAATAAATTTTTGATATTCTTGAAGATGATCTAGTGCCTTTTATCTTCATTCATCTAGGAACTCTAGCTCATGTAGTCTTGACACACGGTACTCTTCATCGTCAATATGCCCTTTCAAAGATACCCTTAAGGAAGGAATCTCAACCTCAATAGGCAAGATGGCCTCATAATTGAATAGAAAGGAATATGAAGTGGCACCAATGGGAGTATAGATACTTGTGTGATAGGCCTATAGGGCAGGGCAAGCTATAAATGCCAATCACGACCAACATCATTGACATTCTTTTTAAGGATTTTGTTGATTGTTTTGTTAAATTCCTCAGCTTGTCCATTACCTTGTGGGTAATATGGGGTGGAAAAGTGGTGTTGGATATGGTATTCTTCACAAAGATGTTGGAATTATTGGTTCTTAAATGGACATCCATTATCTATGATTATGGATTGAGGGAGATCATACCAACAAATGATATAGTTAAGGATAAACTTATAAATCTGTGTGTCGGTAATGTAGGTGATAGGAATGGCTTCAATCCATTTGGTAAAGTATTTAGTTGCAGTAATGATGAATTTATGATCATTGGATGATGTGGGATGTATCTTTCCTATGAGGTTGAGTCCCCATTGGACAAAGGGCCATGGTGACATTATTGGATGAAGCTCTTGTGTTGGTGCATGTATCAAGTCTCCATGTATCTGACATTGTTGACATTTCTTGACAAAGATATATGAGTCCTTTTCCATTCTAGGCTAATAATAGCCCAATCTCATAATCTTCTTGGCTATGTTAGGACCGCTAGATTGGGATCCACATATACCCTCATGTACCCCATGCAAGGTTGCTTGTGCTTCTTCAGTATTGAGACATCTCAATAGGGTATTGTCTAGGGAACGTCTATAAAGGGTATCTCCAATGATGGTATACTTAGTTAACTTACATATAAATTTCCTACGTTAGTTGTTCGAGAGGTCATAGGGTAGGATTTTGGAATGGATGTAGTCATATATGTCTTTGTACCATAGGGAATTGGGACCAACAAGCTCACACACCATCTCTGAATCTGGGATGTCAAAGGCAAGGACCAAAGTTGTTCTACCAAAAACTTGAATTTAGGTACATTGCTAGTTATGTCCAAGAGTGAAGCAATAGTTGCCATGGCATTTGCTGCCCTATTCTAAATATAAGGTATTTGATGAAATAAAATCTTGTCAAAATATTGTTTAAAACTATCTACCATCTACTTGTATGGAGCAATCTTTTCATCTTTGGCTTGATAGTCATCATTAATTTATCAGATTACTAGCTGAGAATCACCATAAAATTGTAGGTTCTTAATATTACATTTGATTGCCATGCTTAATCCTATCACAAGAGCCTCATATTTTTCTATATTATTGGTACATGGAAAATCAATTCTGAATGACTAATGAATAGTGTCACCATGTGGCATGATAAACAATATGCTAGCCCCTAAGCCATGATTTGTGTGGGACCCATCAAAGTATAACTTCCATGCCATTACCTTGTCAAGAGTGAAGATGAACTCATTAGGAAAATCTGAAACTAGAGGATGATCTTCCTTTATCGGTGTGTAACTAGTCAACAATAACTTGTCCTTTTATAGCTTTTCTTTCCACATATTGGATATCATATTCACTGAGTACCATTACCCATTTAGCCAGTCGTCCTATTAATGTTGCTTTACTAAGGAGATATTTCAAAGGATCTATCTTTGAGACCAACATTGTTTGGTGGTTTAACATGTAGTGCCTAAGCTTTTGAGTAGTGAAAACTACTGCAAGACAAACACATTCAATGGTAGTATAATTGAGCTCATAACCTACCAAAGTGCGGCTAATATAGTATACTTCCCTTTCATGACCCTCATTATCATTATGTGCAAGCAAGGCTCCTAGTGCTGATGTGGTTGTTGAAATGTAGAGAATCAAAGTTTGTCCCTCTATAGGTGGCATTAACACCAATGGTGTGAGTAGATAATCCTTGATCAGTTGAAAAGCTTCTTGAAATTTACCTATTCATACAAATGGTACTCCTTTTCTGAGTAGATGTTGGAAGGGATGCGTTTTATCTACTAACTGCACTATGAATCATTTGATATACTGTAGTCTCCCTTGTAGTGTCCTTAGTTGACTTATATTGGTTGGTGGAGGCATGTCGATTATAGCTTTCACTTTTTTTGGATCTACTTCAATGCCCCGTCTAGAAATGATATATCCTAAAAGTTTTCCTGATTTCATGCCAAATACACATTTCTTTGGATTTAACCTCACTTTGTATTCTTCTAGTCTTTGAAAAATATTATCTAAGACCTGTAAATGATCAACCCTTGTTAATGATTTAGCTATCAAATCATCCACATAGTCTTCCATGACAATGTGTATGAGGTCATGAAAAATATCTATCATGGTGCATTAATATGTTGCTCTAGCATTTTTAAGTCCAAAGGGAATGGAATTCCAACAATAAGTTTCCCATGGACAAGTGAAAGTTGTCTTAGGTTGGTCTTCAGTTGTGATTTTGATCTAATTATATCCTGAGAAACCATCCATAAGAGATAACATTTCATATCCCGCTATTAGATCCACAATTATGTCAATATTCAGTAGAGGAAAGTCATCTTTAGGAAATGATTTGTTTATATCTCTGAATTTTGTACATATGTGGATGCCCCCTATTGGTTTTGTCACTAGTATAAGATTGGAAATCTAGTCTGCATAGTCAATTGATCTAATAAATCCAACATCCAATAGTTTCTTTTGTTTAGCCTTGACTAATAAAGCAATTTGTGGGTGCATTTTTCTTAATTTTTGCTTCATGGATTTAACACCTGGTTGTAGTGGAAAATGATGTAATACTAGTTTAGGATCCAATCCAGGCATATCGGTGTATGACCATGCAAATATGATCTATCTTTGTGTGAAGTGTGTCATAGAATAAAGGGTCTCTTGCTTGACATGGGAATAATTCATGATAAATTAGACTTAATAAGGCCTTTATTTGGTGTTGTGAGGTGTTTTTCACATCCACACTAGGTCTTGTACCCTTTCAAATTCATTTAACGAAGTCCTACAAAGGTGTTGTAAATTGTTGTAAGATAGTTTCATGCTTTTCTAGACTTAATAATCCCATTTTCCCCTAATTCAAAATTATAAAACATATTTAATTGCATCTTCACATCAATCTAGAAGGCTTGTAAAATAAACTTAATGCTAAACTAGTGTTGTAATGTGTCTTGCATATTCACATTGGTTCTTGTGCCTTCATAGGCTATGTGGACCTCATTTAGTGTTGTTACAAAGTGTATTTAATCACACTTTCACATTAAATTATGTGTCCCAAGCCCTAATTGGCATTCATATCATCACTAATAGGACCCTATTAACCCATATTGTTCATCCTAATGCTTAAATTGATCAAATAACTGACAAAGTTGCAATTTAAAACTTATTTCCTTATCTCCTAGAAACTTAGTTGTTAAAATGGCCCTTGTGGGACCCATTCACCATGCATGGAGAATCAGTCCCATTCAGGTGGGACCCATTTTCCATGGGTGGTGAATGAGTCCCATTTGGCTCAATTTTGACCTTTGAGCAAGAAAAAAGTGAAATTTAAGTTTAATTTTACTTCATGTCGTCTTGTGATGAGGTATCAATAGGTAAAATAGGTGAAATTCCTATAAATATAATTATTTTAACCCTAATTCACATCTCTTATCTTTCATCATTCATTCATCCACCAATTTTCCATCTCAAGTCAAGAAACTTAGGGTTTCATCATTGCAAGTCTTCAAGATATCAATTTTTAGACATTTAAGGGTAGATTCTTCATGTTTTACTATAGAATTTCAAGATCAAACATAATGGAAAGGTAATCAACTCCATTTTTGAATGTTTCATCCCATTCTTTCATCATTTTGGTTTAATTATTGAAAAGGGGTTTGACCAAGGAAAACCCCCATAACCTAACATTTGACATTTCTCTCTCTTGTCTTGTGTGTTTGCAAATTTAGGACTCTTGGAAGCTTGGAAATAATTGAAGATCAAGTTCCAAGGTTGTTAAAATCTTCTATTCATTTAATAAGTTAAAATATCAACAAAAAATCATTTTTAGACTCGTAAATTAGAGTTTCGGAAGTGGACACTTGTAGGGAGTCAAAGTGTAGACTGAAAGCTTTGGATTCCACTTTTGAAAATTTAGAAATTAAAAATTGAACTCATTCTCCATGGGTGCTGAATGAGTCCCATTCCAAGGTTATTTTTGAGTTTTCTACATTTTTAGATACCCTTTTGTTAGAAACAGGTTCCAGATCAGTTTTGCAAAACTAGGACTAATTCGCCCAAACTGGCGAATGAGTCCCACCAGGCCTAAAATTCAGCATCAACAACATTCTAAAATCCATTTCAAGCCTCCTTCCAAATAGCAGGTGCATACTTTTAGTTTGGTTCATTTATTTTTTGTTTTACATTCATTTCTAGTTCATTTATGCATTACACAATGTGTATTCAAACATCACTTGTTTATTTGGTTTTGCATACTTAATTAATCAATCTTATCAATTAGCTACATCTAGAACTTTGCATTTAGACATAATTTCATCATACATATCTTAGATTTAGTGAACCACATAGATTTTGGGCGTGGGATCTATCTCTTTTCGTTAGGTGAAGGACCTTAATTGAACAAAAGAGAAAGCATTCCTAGTCCCAAAAATCTATGGTTCATGAAGAAGTTATGAAATTTAGGCTGCTCTATTTTTTTCAAAGATGCTACAAAATAGATTAGCTGGGGATTCTCTTCAGTGCCTATGTTGATCTCCATAGATTCTTCAACTAACATTGGTGACTTTTCCTAAGCAACTAGGAGAATGTTCAAACCTCCATCCTTGGGTGCCTCAGAGAGGCTTTCACCCTCATATGTGTCCTTATTTTTTACTTTTTCATCGTCCAAAGGTGCCTTTCATTTTTCACCTAGGGACTTGTCATTTTTTTTTTTCATTTTTTTTCTTATTTTTGCAATTAGAGGGTTGAATGGACTCCCAAAAAATAAGCCATGGTATCCAAGTCTATGGTAAATCCAGCCTTATGGTCACCACTAGGTATGCATTCTCAACATCCCATGAACTCAACTATTTCTTTGTCATTCTCAAAGATATCTAAGACAAGGGTGTCTTGTTGATCCCAATTGATAAGTTGGGGATATACTAAAGGCTTGTCATCATTAGAAGTATCAAAGCTCAAAGGGCTCAAGGTAAGGGCTAAGTTGTTCACATAGTCACAAAAGTTTCTTACCAAATCCTCTTTACTCTTTTTCTTGGGAATACGTGGATTCTGAGATAGGCCTATTGCCAAGGTTTGGTTATTAGAAGTGGATTTGTCAGGTTCCCAAGAGGAAGGATCAAGAGATTCCCAATAGTAATGTTTAAACCATTCATCTTTTGTAAAAGTTGTTTTTGGATAGGAATTCAGTGGATTTTGCAAGGATTTAATCATTTGGTCATGTTCTCCAAATAGTTTATCAGGGTCCATGACAGAGGTGGAGGATAGGGAACCCACTCATATTTGTTAAAGTCAGGGGAATCATAGTAGGGTTGGTCAGATGGCTCATTTGATGTCTTGATAACTTCATAAGCACTTACTTCCTCTAGTAAAGGTGATGAGGTACTAGAAATTCCAATCTAGAGTGATTGAAACCCAAGCCCTAGGCCTTTCAACCATTTAGAAACAATTATAGGTTTAGTCCTCCCATTTTGATGTAATCCTAACTCGCCATGTCCATTATATCCTTTGTTGTGCATTATCATGGAACCTTTTCCATATTGATATGTGGGTATCTAAGCAGGTGGAGGTTATTCATTGTCTTCTTTATATAACCAAGAGGTCACATCTTCTTCATTTATGGCTTCTTTACTTATTTTCCCCCATTTTTTGAAATTCGTTTTGGGAGGGATGTGTATGGTGACCACTGATTGTCTCCTATTTGTTGTTGGTAAACCATATGATTTATGAGGAACCAAATGGTTGACATAATAAGATGCTTTCATATGATATTCGCTACAACCCTTATCTTGGATCTCAACCTTAGGAGTGGAAGGTAATGATTATATAGTGGATGTTTTGGAAAGAGTGGATGGATCGATGTACTGGGATGAATTGGATGATGAAGCCTCTTGATTTATAGGCACCTGTCATTGGGGTATCCCTCGTAGGTTAGTGCAATATTGGAAAGGATCAGGGTCACCATCTATTGTGATCTTGGTGCCATTGTATGGGAATTTAAGACATTGATGGTAAGTGGAAGGTAAAACATTCATAGCATGAATCAATGGTCTTCCTAGAAAAAGGTTATATGGAAGGACAAGATCCAAGACTTGGAAATTGTATCCATAACTGTAGGACCAATTTTGATGGGGAGTGTTACAACTTCCTTTGAATTTTGTTCTTCATCATCATATTCCTTAATGAAAATTCTTTTTGTGGTGTCCACACATGCCTCTAAGAAGCCTAATTCCTTAACTAGTTTCAAGGTGCAAAGATTCAACCCTACTCCTCTGTCTACCAAGACTCGTCTAACTTTTGTTTTATGAACAATATCTTCTAGGTGCAAAGGGTCATAATGGTTTGTCCTCTTAGAAGCATAATATTTTTTAGAGAAGGTAGAATGATGGCTATTGGTTAGGCAGCCTACCATCTCTTGCAAATAATTGGCATCAAGGTTGTTGGGGACAGTCGTGCTTTGCAAAGCTTTGTCCAAAATAGATCAGTGATCAGGTGAGATACACAATAATTTCAAGATAAAGATTTGCATTGGGGTCTTCCCCAACTGGTCAAGTAAGTTATACTGAGGCTTGGAAGACTATGGTTGTTGCAATGATGAAGGGCCTTGGATGGTTATCTTGGTCTGATTAGTGTTGACAACACACTCGAGATTATTATTTATGGTAATAGTAATGACATTCTCATCCATGGCCTGAATGTGATTTATGATTGGGCCACTATAATCATGCTTGACATTAGCATAGTTGGCTACAGTAATTGCTACGCCCTTAATATTATGGTACATCAGGTTATGAATAGTCGGTTTGTGGCTGTCTTAACTCTCTATTAAGTCATATTATCTTTAGTATATTGTTGTTTAGTTGTTTAGGTTGGCCTAAGTCTTATATAGGTGTGTCTAAGTCGGCCTAGGTGACATCCTTGGCATAAATAGGTATATATAGGAGGTTGTGAGTCTTATTTCATCATCAAGTTGTAAAGTGTGTTCTCATTAGAGATATTTGGAGGTTTTCCCCCTCGAAGTGGCTTTTTATTCTCAGTTATTATCAAGTATTTGCAGCATATTTCATATCATATTATTCTATTGTGCAAGTTATATAATATTCTTCTATTGTGCAAGTTATTTTCCTTTCCCATTGTCATGTAGTGAATAAGAAAATACCTTATGATCAGTGTTTGAAGATGTTTGTTTCTATCCACTAACTTCAATAGTTTTGTTCTCAATAAGACCCTATATGATATTCTTAAATTGTCATAAATTTTGTAGGCTATGTCCCTTAGTTCGATGGAAACCACAAAAGGCATTTTCATCCCACCAAAAGGGTTTAAATTGTCTGATATCATATTGTCTTGGCTCTTGAAGCTATATGAGGTTATGTTGCAATAGTTGTTTGAAGACCAATTCGATTGGTTCCCCTAGGGGAGTGAACACATGTTTTGGAAACCTCATTTTCTATTATGGTCGTTGGGTGCTTTGGATAGTGTTGGGAGTTGCATTGACATCATTGAGTGTGTTGGTAGAGGTGTTATGTCCTCTAAGTGTAATGACCTGTCCTTCTTATACGGTTTTAGCATCAACAATCCCATCATTGGTAAAAATTTTGTTTCGAGACCAAAACTTGTTACTATCATTAGGGGTGTTCTATACATTAGGATTTCTATTTGGTATCTTGAGTTCACCTTTTTCAATGGGACCTTTTTCTAGTATGATTCCCTTTTCCACTAATTCCACAAAAGAAGTGCAACAGTATACTCTTAAGTCACTTCTCAATTTGGAATTGAGGTTTTCTAGGAATATGGTGACCTTCTATTTTTCAGGTATTTCAACAGGGCATCGACTGGCTATACTTATCCATCTCTAGAAGAAAGTGATTAAGTTCTCTCCTTCCTCTTGTGTAGTGTGACACAAGGTTGCTACAGTGATCTCATTGTTGATGTTAAAGGAGAAATGTTCAATAAAATTTTCAGCCAATTCACCCCATGATTTTATACCATATTGAAGCTAAGAAAACCATTCAAGTGCAATTCGAATAATGCTTCTTGAAAAAAGTCTCATAAGATAGTTGGGGTCATATGCAACATCTATGCACATCGTGGAAAATTCCCTTATGTCTTCATTTGGATTACGCTTTCCATTATTAAGTTTGGTATAACATACCCATGTGGGAAAAGTGTCATGTATAATGATTTTTCAAAGGGAAATGGGCATAAGTCCTTTGTTGAAAAAGTTATCTTGTTAGACACCACCATATTATCCATTTATGTTTGAAGGGATTGCATTTCTGTCTATAGGATATCAACTTGAGTTAATGATGTGTTAGTTGGATTTTTTGGGTCTATGTACATGTTTTTAAATCCAACATTTTGTGATGGGCTTTGGTGAAGTGTTGTCATGCAAGGTGGATTTTGACTTGGGATGTTAGTGAATGGATTTTGACTTGGAATTTGAGTGAATGGGTTTTGATTCAGAATTTGTGTGAAAGTATTTTGACTTGACATTGGTTGATTAGGAATGGGAATATTTTGTGAAGGGATGGGTCAGCTTCCATGTTGAATGGAGGGTATGTTTCCAATTTGTGAGACCCCTATCTATGGTATTGCACTAGTGATGTTAACACTTGGTATAGCAGTTGTATGTGCTATGGTACTAGTGACGTTGATGCTTGGTATAGGAGCAATCATTTTAGGTCTTTTGTTCCCCACAATAGGACCGAAGGGATTGGACAATGATGCCCCTACAGTGAAATTTAGACCTTTTGTCATGCTAGATGTACCAAATGGTGACGTATGTACTACTAGGGAACTTTGTGTAGGTACACCAAATGGTATGGCTATAATTACTTGAGGTATAGAACCACTAGTAGCCTTCATGTTTGTCCCTTGGGTAGATGCAGTTTGCAAGGTATGGATGTCAAACCTAGGAGGTAACATGGTACCTTCTACTAGAAATTTGGCTAAGTATCATTGAGGATCATTTGATAGGTACTCATCTACAAAAGAGGAAAACTCAGGGTCTTGTGCAGCAGAATCTAAGTCTTCAACTACTATGCATCCTTGTAGATCTCTAGTGACAAATTTGTCTAACAAAGTTTTGTGGGGTCTCGATGTGGATGTCCCTTGAAATAGGTTTGAGAATGGATTGATGAAGTCATTTGGATTAGCCATATTTTCTCTCTCTTTCCTTTTGGACCTTGTTTCAACCATGTAAGATAAGCTCAAAGTGCAAGTGATGCAAAAACTAAGCCTATGGATCATGGTATGCTTCTAGTCTATGTTTTTGGGATTATCTAGATATAAGGAGTGAATGCAACTATTTTTTTGTATTTTCTAGAAAATAAAGAATGTTTAAAATGATGCTATCCTAGGATGACTGTGTCTAAATATGAAAAATTCTAGGTAATCAATTTTGGGAGATTCTAAAAAGAAGTTACCTACCACCTAAAGTTTTAACCAATGCTTCAATTTAGTTTTGTCAAGGGACCTTTATAGGATTAGGACCAAAAGATAAGGTGAGCTCCCAAACTAGACTAATGAGCTGGAAGGACTCACATAGAGGACAAAAGATATGTGTGACAAATGACTAGGTTCAATGATAGTTTTCGTTGAAGCAAGGGTTTGTCTAAAGCATGGAAATTTGACCTATTATAAAGTCTGCAAAGTGATTTTCCTAAAAGCCTTATTGATCTTAAGGTAATAAATACTCCTATGATGAAACTAAGATTTGCAACTAGGATGACTATCACTATGGCTAAATGATACCTAAAGGATGCAATTGTGCAAAGTATGAGAAAACTTTCTAGTTTTTGTTCAGAGGTCACTATGACAAGATAAATTAGAGACTAGTGTGACTGTTTGGTTTCAAAATGTGACAGTGAATTTTGGTTTTCTAGTAATCAAGAAAATGTGTTGCAGGATGACAAATGCATCATAGAAATTAGCAGATGCAGTTCTCTATGTCATGCAATTTTCTGGTAAACTATGTCTTAGGTCTATATCAGAAAGATGTGACTCACTATCTCAAATGTGACTCAAGATTTATCAAATGTGGTTTTTGGTCTCAAAGACTGTTTACTTGTAAAATATAGCTTGGGCAGATGCGACTCACAATGTCAAATGCATCACAGGATTTTTTAGATGCGGGTTTTTAGTATCAAACATGTTTGGCATATGTGACTCAGTAAGCATATGCAATGTTCTGGTAAGAAAATGTGACTCAATACTGAAATTTGGTTTACTAGTAAATAGATGTGGTTTTCTGGTAAATTGTGGGTTTGACAGTTTGTTCTTGATCAAATTTTGGCAAATAAAGACAATCATAAAACAATGTGTTTCAAGTTTGATGAACATGAACATGTATAATTTTAGAAGAAAAGTACGATCCTAAGGCTGGCAATGACAATATTTGTTGAATTCTCACTTGGGTTTCCCTAGTTGCGCTTATTTAGAGAAAATGATTAGAAGCTTGACCACACTGGCTCCCCTCCATGACACTCACTTATATGGGTCAGCCAAGCGTTAGTTCCCAAGAATCTCCCATGGTAAACTTTTCATCTCTACTAAGAACTGCATGAACATGAGACAACTTCAAAGGTCCGACCTCTTGCACCAATAAATAGAAGGTTTTTGGTTAACTAAAGAAAATTGGCTTGTAGTAAGGGAACCCATTCAGGTGGCTATGCATGAGGCAAGATAAACTTGTCTGCATAAAAAATTTGCACCTGTAATCCTAAGTTTTCCATTAGGATTTACATTTGTATACTGGTCGAGAGTAGCTTGACTAAAAAGCTTCATTGCCAATTTAAGTCGCCTTGGGGTGAGTACTTTTCCCACCAAGGAAGGCCCAATTTTTAGAGTCAATAACTATTTCTTTTGCACCCAAGAGCACACAAGTGTGCAAGGGGAGAGGATACTTCAATTATTGAATTAGGTTTTAAACTAATAAATTGTGCAAATGCACCAAACACAAAAGACAATGATTAATTTTAAGCCCAAATGACAATGATCTAATCTAATTAGAAAATATGTTTCAAAATTAGTCTTCAACAAGCGTTCTACAAAACAATTCATTAGTAGTTCAAATATTTGTCTTTCGATAATCGTCTAGGTACATACATTGTTTGTATATTTGTCTTCTATGCAAACAAACACTATGTTAACTCCTCAAGAACACACACTACAAACTCCAAATTAGTCGTAATAAAAACTATAATTAAAAATTGAAATTTGGAATTCAGAGACCATAAATTATACTAGTCAGATGTGTCGCACAAGGCTATAGATGCATAGAAGGTTTTACTAGGAAAATGCATTGCGAAAAGCCATAGATGTGTCACTAGTACTCAGATGCATCTATTATTCATCATATGCGGCTCACAAGATCAATTGCATCGTTCTATGCCTCAGATGCATCGAATTGTATTGTAACTTTAATTTCTACAATTTTTTTTGAAGACCATGTCTTCACATTGAATTCACGAATGTAACACAGGGAAATAAGTAGATTAAAGAAACATAATGCAATAAACTCAAATCTACACCTACGCTAACAACAAAGAATAATGGGAAGCTTAAAACATAAATAATAGAAAGATCTCACTGAATATCTATGTAATTCCATGCATAACCTTGATTACCCTTCTCCATTTTGTCGTTGTATGATAATTTCCCTCAAATTTCTAAGTGTGCAAGTATAGCGTATGATAATATGATTTAGCAAAACATCTAAGATTCTACATTAAGATTGCTTCCAAAATTCATAAGATTTTGGGAGTAACAATGATGAAGGTCAAGCCAATTTATAGAAAACAGGGTTTTCAAATGGTAGGCTCAAATTGAAAGATAGAATGATGATTAAGATTAAAGATTATGACATACATTGAGATTAGTGTCATTAATAACACAAGTGATAAAACATAAAAGGTGGAGATTAAGATTAAATAATAATTTAATCTTTAGTTGAGACTATTTGAAACTTAAAAGAATAATGATTGCATGTAAAGGATAAAGATTGAATAGAGGAAATGGTCTATTCAAATGTACGAATGAATTAATTGAATTAATAAAAGTTTGCATGCAGAAGAATAAAACTAGATAACTGACTGATTGAGATAGAGAGTCTATTCATTAGAGATAATTAGATATTAAATCAGGAGATAACTGACTGATTTAATTAAATCTCAACTTAAATAGTAAATGAATAATTAGATAACTAAGTGATTATCCAATCACAAAAGAATATGCCAAGAATAAACCATTTTATGAATTAAATGATTATTTAATTCAACATTCGAAATTTGAGGATTAAATTAAATAAATTAATATTTATTTAATTAACTGGAGAAAAGGTTAAAGAATAATTAAATAATTAAAGTGATTATTTAATTATAGTCGAAAGTGTGATAAGAGTAAATTAAATAAGAATTTATTTAATTTTAGAAAGAGGATAACTTAATTAGTGACGCAATTAAATACATTATATTTATTTAATTAATCAAGATTGAATAAAGGTAAAATGAATTAATTAAATAATTAAATTTATTTAATTAATAGAGGATAAATGACTTTAGAAAATAATTAAATAATCAATCATTATTTCATTATGGCAATGAAGATGGGAATTATGATGAAATTGAAGTCGCAAGCCTAGACCAATTTTTAGTGTCTACACAAACCCCTGATAGAAATGATGGTTGAGATCAAAAACTACCCATCATATCCCAAACACATGAAAAAAAATGAATACTTATCTTGCATCATTTATCCTTCATGTCTTCTTTGTTGAATTTTATTAATATTTCACCTTCATTGATATCCCTTCATCTCTTTAGATTAATCCATGTGGAAATCGCCCCCTCCCCCACTGAGAAATGAAAGACACGAGTGGGTCCTTCACAGGATGGTGAGGAGCAATTAGGTTTGACCCACATTAATTGCTATCAACTATTGATCTCTGATGAATAAAGTATTCATTTCCTCCAAAGCTAAGTGGGTCCCTCCATGAAGCAACAAGTGTCAACAACCTGCTAGCCTGTGATATTTATTTAATACAAAATAAAACTGGATGGGGTAGCAGGGAACAAACAAGATGAAGCCACATCACGAAATGACCACCATCAATTTTATTTAGATACCGCTCATAGATATTTGAAAGTTACTAGGCTCACCAATGTAGAAGACACATGGCTCACACCCACTAGCCTGTTGGAATAATTAAATGAAAAATAGAATAGAGTGGGTGTATGGGGAATGGTTGTGATTCACCCATGATGATCGAATGGTGACCATAAAACTCAAGGTCTACACATGCCAATTTTTTTATTTTAAAAGAGGGGCCTAAATAGGCACACGATGGATGAGGGACATAAGGGATTAAAATGAAAATTTAGGCCAGGGATGAAAAATTAAACCAAATCTAAGACTGATTTAATTTAAGATATATTTCAACCTACATTAATATAGAGCAATGTTTTAAACACCATGATGGGTAGCAACTGAGACAATTAGGATCAAGGGGCCAGTTTATCAATGAGGAAAATGACATAGATCATGACTTAAATTACTAGGAATTGGAAAATAAAGGTCAACGATGAATTAGAACATTGGAAAGGATGCAAGATTTTGGATTATTTAGGAAGGGTTTCAAGAAACATAAAAACCCTAAAACAATGACAATAATCAAAACCATAAGCCCCAAGACAAGGGATTAACCCAAATTTTGTAGAATTTTGAGATGGAAGATGAAGCATTTCAAAGGGTTCCATTAGTGGCTCCTATTGGGGATGTCTATTACTTCAAAATAGAATTAGATCCAAGAATCTCAAGTTGAAGAAGATCAAACAAAGAGAACCAAAACCAAGACTTGCTCAAATAGGGCAAGAGAACCAAACCAAAGAAAACACACCATATATACATAATTTACACAACTGTACAAAAAGATCCACTTCCCATTTTCCTAGAAGCCTCTTCTGATGTTCAAGCTTTCAACCTATAAATGTAACTTCATCAAGCTTCAACTTCACTTTGTGTCCATAGGCCTCCAAAGCTTAGGACAAGCATTTTCCCCTATCAAAAACCTTATTTTCTACTGTCTATAGCCAACCATACCTAAAAAATACATCCATGAATTTCCCAACAACTAATGTTTCTATGGTTACTACAATTGACCATACTTGCCATGTGTCCAAATTTTCCTTTATCATCATGAATTTTTCTTGACTAAAAATTGCAATCATACAATACTTGAAACCCATACTCGTTGTAACATATGATGCCAAATTTCTCATTAACATGACCTAGTAAAGGATTATCCAAATGAATTGAGAAAATGAAGCATTCATAGTCCACTTGATTATTTAGCTCATATGAGTTGACACCAATTTCAACTTGCACATTGAACAAAAAACCCTCATAAACACTAGACTTAAAATCTTTACCTAGGAGCATATATTCTTGACTTCCTGGAGTCACATTGCAATTCTCCTTCTAATGAGTCAAAATACATAAGAGGTTCATATAAAACCTTAAAATCATCCCCTGGCTTCTATTCCATGCTAAGAAAACACTTATCTTGTGTGATGAATAAGAAATGTTCGTACAAAAACATATCTTCAAGCTAATGTTCAAATTCACCTAATCACTCCATACTAGACATATGGTCATATGCTCCAATATCACGGAAACATGATCTATCAGAATTCATAATAACCTAACCCATATTCAGCTTAGGTTCATCACTACAAACCTATTGTCAATCACATCCCATGCATCAAAGAATACAGTTTCTAATTCAGGCTCAATGACATATTCTGATTTACTTCTCAAATTATCATCCAACTCTATGCCTAATGTTTTAAAGGATGGCTCAAATAACTCATAATTAATAGAATCAACAATAGGACACTCTTGTGCACTACCAATTGATAGTTGTATTGACTCTAATTTTAAAGGTTCATTACAATCTAAAGGTGGCACATTAGAATTTGAACAAGCTTCTTCATCCTTTTCTTCCTCAACCCATTCCTTATTGAAAACAATCATGTCCATTTCTACTACAAAACCAAAAATTTCCATCTTTGCTTCATATAAGCAATCAGGGACAACTTGGACATGATCCAACTGGTTAGTATCACAATTTTCATCATTCTTAGTACCGTGATCAGGCTTAGGATACTGAACACATATGTTCTTGTCTTTAAATTCACCATCATTCACAATGTTAGCACACTCAAGCTCTAATATAAGTAGATTGCATACCAAGTATCCCTCACATATAATTTGTTCATTCCTAAGGCAATATTTTTTGAGAATCAATATCATTGCATCCTTTATGCAAATAAAATGCCTCTAAATCATTCTCATAAAAAAACTCATATCCCTAAGAAAAATAATTAGATATCTCACTTCCCTTATGATCAATATCACAAGGAAGTTTATTACCATATGTATTAAGCTCAGAGTGTTTAGAATGAATGCTCACACTCTCATTCTCAGTATCTTGATCATCACTTTGTAAAGATACATTAGCAACACTCATAGGTCTACAAATGCCATCATTAGGTAAATTTTCACCTTCTAAAATATCATTTTCAATAAGGCAATCACTACTGTCATTTTGAGACATCAATTCCTTGTATATAATCATACTTAGCTTCCTTGACAATCTTGATCCAATCAATTATTTGATCAAAACCTTGGGGCTTCAATTCCTTAGGTAAGGTACTCAATCTTGGCTCAAAAATTTCACAAAACAAGTCAATGCACACTACATCTTCAGGTCTCAAATTCTTGGGGATTTCTAACAAGATATCTAAAAACCTTGCTAATAATTCATATGGTGATTCTCCCTTATGTCTTTTCATGGTAGATAGTCTTTGAATAAAAGACATTTGATCAGCATTGCTTAAGCTTTGTTGATGTTCAATTTGCAATTCACCATCAGTTGCATTAGGTGATGGTGGACAAACCAAAATAGTAGAAGCATCTTTATCATGATAATTAATACTATTATCTATTCCATTTGTATGAAATGTGCTAAAGTAGTTGACACTGGCAGCCATATACCCTTTCATGTTTGAGTACCTCAAGTTGTTTTCAATGTCCATGGCAAGTTGATATGCATGATGCAATGTTGTGGGGCTCCTTGTCTCTCAATAAATGGCTCATTTCTTCATCAAATGCACCCAAATACACAATAAAACACTCTACATCACTTGGTCTCATCTTTTAAGGAATATCCCTTATTTCCTTTGCAAATTTGAGAATAAAAGCTAGGACCAAATCCTCTTCATCCTTTTGGATTTCCATAATTTTTTCCCTTACTGAACTCGGATTAATCCTTTCACCAAATTTTTCTATAAATGCTACCATGAATTCATTCCATGAAGAGATAGAACATACTAGAAAATATGAAAACCAGTCTCTAGCATCTTCCTTTAAAGATTGAACAAAGAATTTCATAACAACATCTTCATGATTTATTTCATAATCTCCCATCAAATCCATAAATATATGCAAATTTCTATAAGTTGATTCAGAACCTTTCCCTATGAATCTTGGAAAATGTTCCCTAACATCATTAGGAACAAGGTTTGGGAAACCCTAAATACTACTAAAATTCAATGGCTTATATCTCCTACTAGAGAAAATTCTTTAATGGCATGACAAAGGTTGCACGCCATGCATGTTCGTCCCTAACATTCCACAAGGAAATACAGGTGAATGATACATTTTCTTGTATCCCTTTAACACTTCAAATATCAAATCTACAGTTGATCATTCACTGCCCTATTTATTGCTTTCATCATGACCTCAAAATGCATGAATCTATTACATATATGCCTTAGATAATGATTTTAAACACAAGAATACTTCTTCATCATAATACAAAAAATTCAAATTATAGCTTAGAAGTATGTAAAATTACCACTACCATTCCCTTTATTAGTGCTTAATTCACTCAATAGGGAATCAAAATTTTCTTTAGATTATTTAATATGGTTTTCACATAAATTCATTCCTTATTAAAACCAAAATAGGGGAAGTACCTGGATATGTTGCAGTTGCCTGTGAATTATGTTTGTGACTGGAAAAATTTGTAGATCTAAAGCAATCATCAGGTTCTTTGCATTGAGTCACCACCTCCTTCTTCAGAGGAATAAAAATTCAATAATATGAAGTTTCCTTCACAAGTTGATTTCACTTTAAGCTTCTTTGATTAGTAGAGTCACACGTGAATCCTTTATATCTTCTACACCACAACCCTTTCCAAGTTTTGAGTATTTAAAATCTGAACCAGATGTTCAGATTAACTAACTTCTATTACTCTCTCAAGATAATATTGGAGTCCTTTGAAATTTTCTCTCTAGCTTCCCATCAGGGTACTTCATTGTGTGAGCTTAGATCTACCCTATCTTTTCTTAGAAAATTTCTCATTCTACTTCACTAGATTCACTCAAATAATACATACTAGTTTACAGATTTTGGATTCACCACTCACTATTAGTGAGAAATTATGAAAATATTCATGGAATTGTGGTAGGTCTTGAAAATATTTGCAAGTTTCAAGGGAAACACAACAAATTCTTGCAAAATTTTGGAGGATTGAATCATTGACACAAAAATAAGCTTGAAAAATAAATTTTCTATCAAATATTTGACTCTTCAATAGGACAATCTGCAACCCAATTTCTAAGTGCATTCCCCAATAGAGTCACAATCTGTTGGTGACTCAGATGGGAAAATATGATTTGACAATTTTCAATTTTTAGTTACAAACTATTTTGAAACTTCAATGACTCTTAAGGAAAAATGATCTTTTATCAGAATTTTCTCACCATCCCCAACGAAGTCACTAGTCTATTGGTTATTTTTTTAGAACCAAACTGTAATGCCTTCTCATTACAATACCAGTAAAATTAATAAATTAAACAAAAATAATGAAGCAAATATGATAAAAGGAGCAAATTCATTTAATGAATATGAACAATATATGCCCTTTATATTGTAATGATTAACCTTTTCCTAAATTGAATGCAATCATTAGACTAAGATAAGTAATTAGCTTGTTATCATTTTATGAGGATGCTTTTGTGGAAGCAAGAAATTCAAACGTCAATTAGATTAAGTTAAGCAATTCAAATAAAACTTCACAACCGTAAAACATCAATGAGACTATAACAAAATATTTGTCTTGAGTGGAAAACCCTCTTGGGGTAGAAAAACCACTCAAAAATTGCCACACTGGCTTAATCTCAAAACTTGTTGTTTACAATGCCTCATTGGCCATTATAATCATTTTCAATCACTATTTTAATGATACATAGAGTATCCCCTTTGTTTCTTTTACAAGATCTTCTAAACTAAAATATCTTTTCAAACTAAAAAGTAACTTAAATCTTCTCTAACTATCCCTTAACTATATACTTTAACTCACATAGAATTCATCAAATATATCTAAAATAAGTGAATCACTTAATATACACATCCCTGCTTTTATCAAATTTAAATACACCATTCGATAAACCTAACATTCAATAAATACTCTAAGACTTTATCATCAAACACCAAGGTTTAGCACCTCTACCATATCCCATTCTTCCTTACCTCCACTAGATGTATATGAGATAATGCCAATATTTGATATTCCACAAAAATTCTCTTATTGACGTTTGAATTTCTTGCTTCCACAAAAGCATCCTCATAAAATGATAACAAGCTAATTAACCCACAAAAGAAAAGATTGACTCCTATTTCTTGAAATTCATATCATCAAACATTTTTTATTACTAAAACTTATTTTCTCATAGTAGATATTGAAGGCATTAGATGGAAGTGCTTGATTGATTTATTACTACTAGCCTATATTTCTCTAAATAGTTTAACCCATAAATCATAAATTAGTTAACTCTCCTAAACAACTCTAAATTAAGTAACCTTTCATTCAAAGTTTAGATAAAATGATCTACTTCATGAAATCAATCCTTAATAAACCATTAAATCTACACTTAACTATGATATAATCCAATTAAATCATAAATACCTCCCTCAAGTTTTCATTTCCATGTATTCAGGAAACAAAGGACTTTGGAGAAAATCGACCCTGAATCCTCATTCAAAACTGCAAATGCGTCTCGAATATAAAGGAGAGAAAACATGATTGATAATCCTGTCACCTATGAAACATTGAAACATTGAATGTGACTCTTTGCGTTCTAGGAGCTAATCCCATGCCATATTATAACCACTTTTTTCTTTATAGATAAATATGCAGATGTAAGAGGCTTCGTAGCACCTTTGAAATCATATGCTCCACTCATACAAATTTCATACAGAGCTCCGCAAGCTGTACAAAGAATCCATTAATTTTTTGTACAATTATTATGGCCAATTTTGCAGTCAACAACTCCATGTAATTAGTAGGCACATGTTCTTCTACACTTACGAGAGATTCCTCTGTAAATTTTGCTATAGCCTTTTAAAATGCAAAAGAGAAGAAAATGTGCACGTCCTATCAGCCACACCATCATCTTTATTCTACAAACCTGAGGGATTTTAACTGTGTGACAAATGATTTTTTTTTTTCCTTTTGGTGCTCAGGGAATAGTGAGGCACAACAAATTTCAAATAATGAAACATATTGCAGAATGAAATAAGACTATTGACTGAGTGAAGTAGTGTCTACAAGACCCAAGATTTAACCCTGGATTCCCCCGAAAGCATCTTGGGAACACAGCGACATAGCCTTCCAATGTGCGAGTTGATAGCTTGACCTCAACGATGGCCATCTCTCAAAGCATTTTCAGGTGCAATATATTAGAATAAGAAAATTCGACGGCTACCAAGAACTCACACTCGTTCTCATGTTCATCCTCCTCCTTCCTCTAGCATAGGTGAATACCTCAATTTAAAAAGTGGATCTCATAGGCTTCGAGATTTAGTTAAGAAGTTGGTTTTACTCCAACCATATCGCTCCCCAAGAATGACTCGATAGGTATCTACAAGAAATGGTTAGGAGGAGTAAACATAATCATCACTCGAGTGGATCAAATTTGCATCAAAACAACCCAAAAACATATTTTGTATGAATAAACAAGTACCCTATCCATAGATGATTGACTTATGGTCTTAATTTTTACAAAATATAATGACAAAAGAGCTCTTATTCCCCACAACACACAAGAATAATTAATTTAAATCAATTAACTAAACTGTATCAAGACATTATTGACAAGTTCTAATCTTTTTATAACTTATATCATAATTTCATAAACAAATCTAGAATTAGCTCCACTAACTCGAAATTATTCCCAATAAAATTTCATAATTAATAAATAAGTTTCTAATATACCTTACATTTTAAATCAATTAACTAAACTGTATCAAGACCTTATTGACAAGTTCTAATCTTTTTTATAACTTATAACATAATTTCGTAAACAAATCTAGAATTAGTTCCACTAACTCGAAATTATTCCCAATAAAATTTCATAATTAATAAATAAGTTTCTAACATACCTTACACAAACTTAATCTTACCACTTATGTATGGATATGCTAGAATCCAATAATTAGCAAGGGTAAGGATTGTCCAACAAACAATTAAGGATTATGAGGCCCTTACTTGTACACTTTAGGCTCTGTGAAACCTAGGAGGGTAATCCTTATTATGTGCATATGATATTACTCTTTGATTTGATCAAGAATATTTCAACACATATATAATTTTCACATAAAGGCTAGACTAATAGCACATATCAAAGAATTTGGTTGCTTATGAACAATAGTTCACATTAGGAGCATGAGAATGGTAAAACCTAACATAATTGTAACTCGTTTTAAATAATTTGATTTAATGAATGGTTTGTTGTTGAATTAATCAACACAATGCAATACAATTACCTCACTTAGACCAGTGCCTAATCCTTGGAACATAGTCAACTCTAACACCCATATAATTTGATAGTAATACTCACACATGACATTATTCAAAGCTTTGGGAATAATGCATTACAATATTTCAACATTATATCTCAACCATCACTTCTTACTAACATCCTAACACTTAATTTAATATAGAACTATAGCTCTATTCAAGCATTTACATTAATTATTTTAATTAATAAGCAAGAATAAAACCATACACCCATTGGAAATCAACAGAGACAAATAAGATAACCCTTGATTATATTATTTATAGTTTATAAAACTAGTACATAGGAGAGAAAATGGTGTCGAACTTGCACTATTATGTTCTATTATGCCAGTATTACTATCAGAGCTTCATATACATATTAGCATACTCAAACCTAAGACTTACACCAAAATGTTTAATATCCTTTACAATTCTTTGTGTGATGAATTCCAAAACAAGCATATAGGAGCAACAAGCATCAAGCCAAATTGTAATTATAATCACATTTGTATTTGACAGTTAATTTCAAAGATTCCAAAGACAGTTACATTTACTCATTACAAAATGGAGGAAAAGCAAAAAGATAAAACATCATTAATTTCATTGAAGAAGACTAGCCAACCTTCCAAAAGGAGTCATTTGCTATTGTAGTAGCACCAAAATCCCTTGTCCACATTGATCAAAGAAGATTCTCCATCAACACCCAAGGAAAAATCCTACATATTAACAAAGGTGTCCAACACCTCTCCTTCACACTAGCCAAAAGAGTTTCAATGTCATCATCAAAGAAAAAAAACCATATACTTGTTGAAGAGGATGAGTCCGTTGTAGTGGAAATGGTGTCATTGAAAACAAAAATAGAATCGGGGTGCTACTCTTATTTGTCAACATTAGAGTACTCCCACCCACTTTGTTTTCGTGCTAAAATTGGAGAAGAAACTACCCCTCCCTCATCAGAATCCTCATGTGGCACTAGAGTAAGGAGGTAATGGCCATAATCTGGGTAAGTATCTCCATCACCTGAAGGGCCATCTAAAAATTCTATGGGAGAGTTGTGTCATCCCATATAAGAATCATAAGCCTTGTGGTACTTATCCTCCTCTTTGCTTCCCTCATAGGCTTAATTGATTCTTTCTCTCTAAAATTGATCAATTCTTCTAAAATAACTTTGCTCCTCAAATTATAGATGCTTCTGAAACCACCTTACACAATATTTTTATGGGATTTCTTCTTCTCCTTTGGTGTTGCAGTAGCTCTCAGTGTGCCTTGTTCCCTTTCGAGAGCATCATCCTTGGACTCTAGCAAACTAAGTCTCTTAGACCTTCGAATTGGATGGGAAGACACACTAGGTTTACTCATTTTCATAGAGAAAATAACACAACCTATGAATTCTTAGTACATAGAACCTTCACAAATTTGCAAGACAAAGAAACTTCCCAACTATGTGAAAATTCTATCAACCCACATGAATTCTTCAATAAAAACAACCCTTGGAAACCCCAAGTAATAAAACCAACAGATCCCACAATAGTTTTTCTAGACTAACCAACTGATATTCATTCAACAAATAAAAAATGTGGACATCAACTTACCTAAAAGGAACCAACTCCAATGCCTTTGCAACCTTTTCACCATAATCTTTCATGCCATCTTCTTCTTAGACTTAGACTTAATTTCTCTACTTCTAATTGGAATTTGTGAAGAAAACATGGCTATCAACTCCCATTCTATTAAGCAATTTGAGCATGTCAACCATTAATGCTTGAGGTAGGCTTGCACGAGTGAGCTAACAATCAGTTGCTTAATTTTGAATCTTAGTCGTTAATCATCCACCGAGATGGATCGACAGATAAATAAAATCAAGCTAAGTGATTATGAAAATGCTACTTGCATGTTCTTGCTACCTTTTTCCAATAAGAAAAGCTAATGTGGATAAACATCCACTCTATCTGCATGCTTAATCACCCACTTAGCATTTAAGAGAGCTTATCGTGTCCAATTTTCCTTCTCATCCATGGGAATTAATCCACTTTCAACTCATATCAACATGATGACATGAAGTGGTCATGATTTAATCTCAAACCATCGGCCCATACCCTACCTTAATTCTATAACACCTACCCGCATGTACAAAACCCTAACAAAAATGATGGCCGAGATAAAAAACTACCCATCATATCCTAAACACGTGCAAGAGAAATCAATACTTATCTTGCACCATTTATCCTTCATGTCTTCTTCGATGAATTTTATTAATATTTTTCCTTCATTGATATCCCTTTAGCCCTTTAGATTAATCCACATGGCAATCTCCCACTCCCCTATTGAGAAAGGAAAGGCATGAGTGGGTCCTTCACGGGATGGTGGGAACGGTTAGGACTAACCCACGTTAATTGCTATCAATCGTTGATCTCTAATGAATAAAGTATTCATTTCCTCCAAAGCCAAGTGGTTCCCTCCATGAAGCAATAGGTGTCAATAGCCTACTAGCCCGTGATATTTCTTTAATACAAAATAAAACTAGATAAGGTAGTGGGGAACGAACAAGATGAAGCCACATCACCAAACAACCACTGTCAATTTTATTTAGATACCGCTCACAGATATTTCAAATGTATTAGGCCTACTAATGTAGAAGACACGTCGCTCACACCTACTAGCCCATTGGAATAATTAAATGAAGAATAGAAGAGAGTGGGGGCACGAGGAAGGTTATGATTCACCCATGATGATTGAATGGTCACCATAAAACTAAAGATCTGCACATGCCAAATTTGTTTGTTTTAAAAGAGGGGCTTGACTAGGTGCATGATGGATATAAGGGATTAAAATGAAACTTTAGGCCAAGGATGAAAAATTAAACCAAATCTAATACTTGGTTTAATTTAAGACATGTAATCTCAACCTGCATTGATATAGAGCAGTGTTTTAAACATCATGACGGGTAACAAATTGGACAACTAGGATCAAGGGGTTGATTTATCAATAAGGAAAAAAGAATAGGTCATGAATTAAATCACTGGGAATTGACAATTAAAGGTCAATGGTGAATTAGAACATTGGATAGGATGCAAGCTTAGGGATTTTTAGGAAGGGTTTTAGGCAACATAAAAACCCTAAAACAGTGACAATAATCAAAACCCTAAGCCCGAAGATAAGGGATTAACCCAAATTTTGTAGAATTTTGAGATGGAACATGAGGCATTTTTAGGGGTTCCATCAGATACTTAAAAAATCCAATTAGCCACTCTTCGTCTGGGAGGCACAACCTTAATTTGGTGGGAGAGAAAAACTCAAGAAGATATTATTCGATATGGTAAAATTATTTCTTCTTGGTTTGAGTTTATAGCTGGACTTAAGAAACAATTTTATCCATTGGGTCACATGCAACAAGCAGTAATGAATTGGAAATCATTAAGGAAAGAGAAAGGACAAAATGTACATGAATATACACTTGAATTTATGAAAAGAGCTTTAATTTTGGGCATTCCATTATACATGCAAGAAACTTTGTTGAAGTATATAGGTGGATTACATGAAAATTTGAGGCATACAATACTTCTGTTCAATCCAAATAACCTTGGCGAAGTTAGTGTGCAAGACATTCATCTTGAAGTAGGCACGAAGAATAGCCATGATAGTTTCTTAATGAAATCTAGTAAGCAGAAAGCAAGCCAAAAAGGGAAGAAGGAAATGCAATGGACAACTTCCATGAAGAAAGAGGAGGAAAATTCTTATTGATCACACTTTAAAAAGAAAGGGCACGAAGATGCAAAATTTTGGAAATTGCATCGTGATCATAAACCAAAGTGGTTCAAAGATCAAAAGGGTAAGAAAAAGATTGTAGCTATTGTATAGGACCTCAGATCAGGTTCCAATAATGAAACCAAGATAACAATTGTGAGTATAAAGGTATCATTCTTGTTGCTAGTACTAGTTCCCATGCTTCTTCTTTAAAGTATAATAAGATCCTTGTTGAAAGTAAAATGAACAAATTGTTTCATATAAGTAATATCACCAAACAAAGTAAAATTGACACACTCATAGATAGTAGATCACAAGTGAATTTAATTTCTGAACAAGTTATTAAGCAATTGGGATTAAAAAAAACACCTCATCCAAAACCATATATATTGGGTTGGATACATGATAATGCTTAGTTAGATGTGTTGAGACAATGTAAACTCTGATTTTTTATCACATCCAAATTTGTAGATGAGGTAGAGTTAGATGTAATTCCACTTGATATCTATGGGATGGTAGGAAGTCCATTTTCTATAGGGAACATAATACGTATCATTTATTTAAATATGGAACAATGCTATCTCATTTTTCATCTTTTTTTTAATGGGTTAGATGGTTAGAATTCCATCATGGTGGACATATGATACTAGGCAAGTGAGGAAACAATGCCCTCACTTCAGTTCTATATAAAATAGAATTTTGGTGGTCCAAAACCTTCTCAATTGGGAGGAATGATCCAGGAGGATCTCTAGAAGACCTCAAAATTTCATAGCATCAAAATATGACAAAACCAACATCATTGGATAGAGCTCATTGACATGATCCTAATGCAACTTGAATCATGTCGAAAGGATACCATACATGGAAGTTATGCTTGATCAAAGTTCGATGGGGCTAGAGATTCTAGATGTTGACTTAAGAAAAAAAATTGATTGTCTCCAAAATAGTCTAAAATAGTGCCAAGTCAAAGAGCTCATCGAGATGATTTTGATGCCGCTTAAATTATGTCAATTAGAGTCTGTATGCATAAGACATGGTTGGTCTTGAAGCTGCATAGAAAAAGGTCAAGACCAGGTACCAATGATGATTTCAGCATGCTGACATGGCATCACCAGCATAGGACATGTGGCAATTTACTATGGTGCCATGTGGTTGTCTGTATGGACGGTGACATGATAGGTTGAGAAGGTGACATATGGCAAGGCCAGTGATGACACATGGAAAGATGATGTGGCATAGATAGCTAAGGTGGATCAATCAGATGGTGACATGTGGCAGGCACAAGAGTTAATGTGGCAGCCATGTGGCAAGATGACATGGAACATGTAGCTAAAGTTGAGCAATCAAAAATTGACACGTGGAATTGGTAAGTGATAAAGTGGACCAGTCATAAGCTGGTCCACATGTCCATTTGGAAACAAATTATATAGTTCCATGTGGAACCCATGTGGCACCTTGTTTCATGCATGATGGATAAGGTAAAATAAAATTAGTGTGGAGGGGAGTTGAAACCTTAACCTCCTCTCTACTATACTTCCTCCCCACCACTAGACCATCCACCTTCCATTGCTGCATATGCGGTTCATTTTATATTTATATTTTTAAAAGACAATGGCAACTCTAAAAAGGGGGTTGGGTGGTTTGAACCCTTGACCTCCCAAATACCACTAAGTGCACTCAACCACTATGCCATGTACATTTTGTGTGATAAGAATGCACTCAGTTTTATATAAAGTGAAATGAAAATAAGTAAATAAAGGAGAGAATTAAAGGGGGCCTAAGGAATATAAATCTCTTTTTTTTTTAAAGATTTGAATTGATCAAGGGCTCGAATTAGGTAATATGGGGAATTTTATTGTTAACCCCCAAATAGCATATGTAAATGTATTTAAAGGGGTATTTTTTCTCTTTTGAAGGAAATCAATTCCATTTGGGAGGAATTTAGGAAAGTTATGGGAGATTAGAGAGGAATCCTAGAAAATAATGTTTGCACAAAGACATTGTAAATTGTATTTCTTATGAGTGTAATTGGGTTTTTGAAGGCAATTGAAGCCTAACCCTTGAATGCAAGAGAAGGAGAGTACAAAAGTGTCTTTAGGTGTTGAGAGAGACTATGAGAGAAATTGTAATGTAGGTCTGAAGCTTGGATGATGTACAAAGGAAATTAAAGCTTGGAATCATTAACAAAGTGGTCCTACATTGAGAAGCGGACCCGTAGATGTAGCCCGAACATATGGGTGAACTCCGTTAATAAATTCTCTATCATATCTCTATTCTCTCTTATTTCTTTCAGTTTTTAATTCCTTCTTTGATTTTAATTCAGGATTAAGTGAGCTCAATGTTATAATTTCAATTGTTAAATTTAAACATAACCACACAATTTTGTTTTACGATCAGGAAAATTTGTGATTGAGGTTAAGTGCAAGTATTTTGTAAACCTTTTAATTACAGATCAATTCTAGATAACTGATAATGTGCTGCACATGTAGATTTTTTTTGCAGAGCTTTAATCTCCCTTGAAATCTTGTTTCTTTTTAGTTGAATTTTGAATAATTCAATCTTAATTACATATTCTGATATCTAGGGAGTTGTAGTTAATGGTTTTAGTTAGGGAACTTTGTGTTTAGAATAAACTCCTCCATGATTATATATAGCCAGTGGTTGAGTCTTTAGATAGTTATTTGGTTAAGTATTTTGTTATCAACTACTTCATATTTTTTTAGATGGCATCTACAAACATGTTGATTATTCATAAATGATTTCCTCGAATACAATCTTTGAGAAAGATTTTATGTGATATTTTGAAATATATAATGAATGAAGTTCAAGTTCATATAGATGCATAGAATCTGAAGATTAAGATTTGGTTCTAGTTAAGTGAAGAATTCTACTTGAGAAAGCCACTCAAAGTAACTGTTCTTCACTACATTTATAGTTGTTATATTTATATTTATCAATTGTTTTTGTTTATCATTACTTCATAAATTACATGTAAGTTAGACTAGATTCACATATTTTAATTTTCAATGATGATTATTCATATGCATGAATGCATTCAATTGACTTGTAGTAATCCAAAGGATATATTAAGTTCAATTATCAATTTTGAATAGTTTTGAATTAGTTTCAGTAATTCTTTGTTAGTAGTAGTTTAGCTATAGGTTATGTTATAGGCACCTGTAGCCATTATCACCAGTTTACTTCTTTCACTTTTATGCATTCTTGTGATTTTCCATCAAGTAGAATACCTTAAATAGAATAACCTAGGTAGTCTCAAGCCTTTGAAGGCACATATAGTGCAATACCATCACAAGTTTACAAACCCTAGTTGACAAATTAATGAATTCTTTACAATGTTGAGTGGATTGTTCAACTAGTTATTCCTTTGAATTGTGTGGTTTCTATCAAGTTTACAAAACACTAGTTTAGAAGTTCTATAGTCTCCATGGTCATTTTCAACATAAGAGTAGGCTCTTGAGGAGGAGCAAGAGGAGCTACATAAATAACGACAAGGGTCTCAATCATGGGCTCCTTTCCTTTTACTAATTTTGGAGTAGGTGAAGGAATAGGAGGAGGCCTCAGAGGCTGAGATGTAGGAACAATAGAAGGACCAAATCTAGATGCATGCTTTTCCTTATTGTAGTGGGTGGGTCTAGGAATTGTGGGCAAGTTTGGGAGTTGGAAGACTTGAGGGTTAGACTTCATCATCACATGAACCTTTCCTTTCCTATGCTAGGTACAATAGAAGGAAGTGAGGACACCGTCAGGTGTTTTGAAATCATAGAAGAGGATGAAGGTTTATGTGTGGGAGCCTACCTATTATTAGCCTTTAAAGAGGAAGGTGCAAAGGATAGGGCACATTGTTACATGTGCAAAGAGGCCTTCATGGAAATTGCATGAGAAGAAGGTGAGAAAACACCATTATGGGTCATGAATCCCATCTTGTACCTATAATAGACCCTATAGAATAAGTCTCCATGAGGTCATAAAGGTCCAATAGGGGTGGGCCAAAAATGATCTAGAGAAAATCCCCCATGCGACACTAGTGGTTTATATTTAGTATCTCGAATAATATGCACTATACCATCATGGGGGAATTTTAAGCATTTGTGGAAAATTAAGTGACCACATTCATGGATACTAGTCATGGAATTCCTAGTATTACCCTAAACAAGCCAATTTTAGAAATCACGAGAAATGAGACATCAAAAAATTTATGCCCAACAAGGACTAACAAAGAAATGAAACCAACAAGAGGCATGGAAAATCCATCATGAGTGTGGATTATGGTCTTTGAATCCTCATCCTTTTCCTTATGTAAACTATTAATAAAGAAGGTCTCATCCATAATAGCATTTGTTAGAATATGTGCCTCAATCCTTACTGACATGGAACTCCTGAAGGCAAAGTCGTTGTGACATTTTTCATGTCTGGGCGACTAACTATTCTAAATTTGCTTGATAGGTTCATGTCGCCAAGACAGAGCTGATGTCTTGCCGAAAATGACTATCATTGTGACTCTCTATGTTCGGCGTGACCTTTTTTTGATCGGTAGAACTCTGGGCGACAGTTGATCTTATTGGGTTAATGCTAGGGCTTCAGTGAGATGTTCCAGCGAATGGTGTAAGTCTCACTGATAGCTTATGGCTATCGGGCTAACACACATAGATCATCAGGGAGAGGTCTCATCGAAGAAGGTAACTCTCACTGACGGGAGTATTCTCTTGGTTCATTCGCGGTGACAAAAGACTTCGTTGAGAAGTCTTGGTGACTTGAATAAGTCATGCCGATAGTCTTCAAGATCACTTTGGGCACTCAAAGAAAGGTCCTGGTGAAGGGCATAAGTCTTGCCAACTCAGTAAGACTTGGTGATGCTCGATGAGAAGTCCCAGTGATGAAGAGCAATCTCGCCGATTCGGTAAGACGTGATGAAACTCGGTGTAAGGTCACAGCGAAGAACAAATGTCTTGCCGATAACAAATGCTCATTGATGTAACATGAAGACTTCGATATGAGGTCTTGACAAGATTGGTATGTCCTGTTGATGGTATCTCTGAGTTCGATATGACTTGCAAGCATCGGTAAAACATCTTGCTGATAGAGGAATATTTTGTTGATAGAAATGTATTGAATGTTGATGGACTCGGTATGACTCATGGCGTTCATTGAAACCTCTTGCCGACTATTGAAGACTTAAGCCGATTACTTTGTGGCATCAGGGAGACACTGTTAGTGTCTCACCGATATGCCAACAAAGTTTGATCACCTTTGACCATGTGACCATCCTATGTGGCATCCCACTAGACCAATTAGAGGAAGCAGTTTTCAAATGGATGATGGTTGGATTTTTGCATCAATTGCAACACTAGAGAAAAACTGCATGCAAGGAAAAATCTGAAAAGGCATGGAAACTTTCTTCGATGGAGCATTGGTAGATAAGGATCAACAAGAGGATAAAATCAGAATGTGATAAGAATTATGAAAACGAGTTTATCAAATGGTTGAGAGTTTTGTATGTAACTGGATGAATAGTGAATATAGCTATTGTGAACTAATACCAGAGAGCAGTATCTCTGATTATATGTAATTGTTGTTACTGTAATACAAAGAGATTTAGTTTGGTGTGGTGGGTTTTTTCCCGAAAGGGTTTCCCACATAAATTTGTTGTTCATTGTCTTTTGAGTATCTTCTTTGTTTCTGTAAATCTTTCATGTGTGTCTTAAATGGATTGTAATTTGAAAAATTGAAAGTATTTTCTGCTTACTTCCCTGTGGATTTGGCATTAGGAAAGTTGCTTCCGCACTATTTCTTTCCTTACAGCATTGACTTGATTGGTAGGATCAACCATAATATTGGTCAAGATGTTACTATTGACTTGAGTCGGGATGTAAAACGGAGAAGATTCCCTATTAAGAGGCAAGTCATGTGGTGTGAAGGTTATGTTAGGAATATTTTCCACATGACTTAGAGAAGGAATATAAGTGAACGAGACCATGTTGACATACTCAAAAAGACTAGGATTAGAAGATGAAGAAGCAGATGTTATTAAATTAGTAGAATGAGAAGGGAAATAATTTGTGTATATCTATAGTTGGTTGTTAGGCTTGGCTACAAATTTATTTGAGTTTTGTTTCCTACCTTGGAGTTGGATGTTACCACTATTTATGTGGTCTTGGATGACATGTCTAAGATGAACATAATATTTAGTATCATGATCAGGGACTTGATGGTATTGATAAAAATTATGTGCATCATACTAGCTAGGATACGTTTTGGACAATGGTCTTATTTTTGGGAGAGTGATTAAACCATATTTTAATATTTTTTTAAGAATATTAGGATAGGACTCAGATATTTTTGTAAAAAAAATATTGTGTCTTGTAGAGTTCTTTTTGATAGGAACAAAAACTACATTCGCTACTACTTTATTTCTTTTAGGCTCCCCAAAAATAAACACGACTAACCAATTATCAAGATGAGAGGATGAGAAGGAACCCTTGTACTATGTTACCATTTGTTAGTATTCTCTCAATGTAGCACATAGATGGGAAAAGGAAGGGTATTTCATCAAGATAACCTTTTTTCTCAGTGCCAACTATAGACTCCCTATGAATACACACTAGACATTTGAATCTGGAAGGGCATAAGAAATTTGGTAGAACAAGGATTAATAGAAAGTAATGAATTCAGTCACTTTCTCATGTTTCCCATACTTGCAACAGACAAGATCAGTAAAAGTGATCTTCGACTTGATGTTCTCCTAGAACTGTTGTAGGAACTGATTAGTCAATTGATCAAGGAGAAGATAAAGTTGTCAAGAAGTAATTAGAACCACTCTAATGCAACATCTTTGATAGATCATAGGAATATCTTAGCTAAAAAAACATCTTGATAGAGGAAATCAATACACATGGTAGTAAAGGATAATACATGGGTCTATGGATCACCTATGCCACTATACTTATCAAACTTTAGGATTTTCATCACTTGAGGGATGGGGACATTTAGAATTGTGAGGGCTAAAGGACTACGATGATAGTATGGTTGTAATGTGGATTGAGAGGTAGAGCTAGTCAGGTTGGACAATTACGATTGCATTTGTCCCATGTTTTGTAGTAAAGCATTCAAGATAGGATCAATTGATGAATCTTGACTAGTTGAGGTGGCAGGGGCTTGGGGATACATGGATATCATACCCCAAAAGGACATAAATCACTTAACTCCTAGAACATATTAAGGCATAATCTTTGTATCATCGACTGTGGTAAAAGAGGGTACAAAAGAACTAGTGTCTACCATGTGCACAAACACACCTAATATCAAAACATACAATTGCGTGCAAATGATTTTTGATTGGACATCTTGAGGATTACCCAAGATTGAAGTGAATTAGGAAACTATTGGTGTAGGTTTTTATTTTCCTAGCAGGTTAATTTATTTTCCCTTAGTCCTAGATTTTTCCTACACTTTTATTAAGCTTGCTTAGGATAATAAAGTGAGTTTATTATTTAATAACTAGGAGATAAGTGATGTGGTGTCCCCTTCCTTAAAAAGTGGAACACTTTCCACTTTTGGTGGTCCATGTAGACATTCAAAAAATGGCTTAGGCTTGCAACTATTTTTTTCATTATTAATTCAAGATACCCACAAAATGATTAAATGATTTTACCATTTAATTATAATCTAACATCACATTTCCTCTAAATTAATTAAATAGTTGTAAACATCTAATTAATTCATTTTCATTATGCTTCTAAATTTGATTAATTATGTAAATTACATTAATTTACTTTAATTACATCACTAATTAATTATAATCCCTCGTTTTGATTAATTAAATAAGTTTCCTATATTTATTTAATTACACATGTTAAATTAAATCCCTTCTTTTTACTAATTAAATAAGTTTTCTAAATTTATTTAATTACACCTTTAAATTTAATCCCTTCTTCTTACTAATTAAATAATTTTCTTAAATTTATTTAATTACACATCTAATTAATTCATTTTCTCCCACATTTAATTAAATAAATGATTATTCATTCATTTAATTAATCCTATCATCTAAAGAGACTCCATAAATTGAATAAGTCATTTAATTGATTTTTGGAATCACGTACACAACTTCCTCCACAAAGAAAGGAATTAATTTTATAATGAATTCCTCTATTTGAGCACATGTCTCCTACCTTTTCAATTAAATATCTCATGCATAATTCTCTCCATTCTTGACTAACACTCTCTCTTAGTTCACTCACCTAATTGATCTGTCACCTCCTTTTGACTCACACATTCTTTTAGTTACATTTCTAACTAATCAATCAAATTCGCTAACTATTCAACCAATCTTTCAATAAGATTTGCTAAATATCTAATCAATCAAGGCATGCAACTATTCGATCAAACCGTCACACTCGATCTGGACCATTTGAATGCAAATCACTCTTGACCATTAAATTTGTGAAGCTTCTATAAGAGAAGCTTTGAATTTCATTCACGGGTAATCACAATCACACTCTTCAAAGTTTTATTGTCAAAATACTTACAGGCTAATATTGCACACTCAGAATTTGAGGGAATTGAGATTTTTCAAAGAAAAGTGGAGAAGAATAATGGAGAGGATTCAAGCAAGCATGTGAACTAGATAGTATTATTTTTTATTTAATTTCTTTGTTGCATTACATTTCGTTATTGATATGGGGAACCTTAGCATGATTAGGCAATTCATGATTGTTGTTGTTGTTATGCTTTCATTATTCCTATTTATTTTCCCATGTCACATTTGGAGAACCTAAGATGGGAAAATAAATAGGAATAATGAAATCATAACAACAACAACAATCAAAAATTTCCTAATCATACTAAGATCCTCCATATCAATAACGAAGTGCAATGCAACAAAGAAATTAAATAAACAAGAATACAAAAATCTAATTCCCATGCTTTCTTGACTCCTCTCCAGTATTCTTCTCCAATTTTCTTTGAAAATGCTTAATGCCCTCATATTTTGAGTGTGCAATAATAACCTATAAGTATTTTTATAGCAAAACTTTGAAGATTGTGATTGTGATTACTTGTGAATTAAATTCAAAGCTTCTTTTATAGAAGCTTTACAAATTTGACAGTCAAGATTGATTTGAATTTGAATGGTCCAGATCGAGTGTGAGGATCTGATCAAATAGTTAAATGCCTTGATTTATGGGATTGATTAGATATTTAGCAAATCTGATTGAAAGATTGATTGAATAGTTAGCCAAGTTGATTGATCAGTTAGAAATGTAACTAAAAGAATGTGTGAGTCAAAAGGAGGTGACAGGTCAATCAAGTGAGTGAACTGATAGAGAGTGCTAGTTAGGAATGGAGAGAATTATGCATGAGATATTTAATTGAAAAGGTGGGAGGCATTTGATCAAATAGATGAATTAATTATAAAATTAATTCCTTTCTTTGTGGAAGAAGTTGTGTACGTGATTCCAAAAATCATTTAAATGACTTATTCAATATATGGAGTCACTTTAGATGATAGGATTAACTAATTAAATGAATAATCATTTATTTAATTAAATGTGGGAGAAAATGAATCAATTAGATGTGTAATTAAATAAATTTAAGAAACTTATTTAATTAGTAAGAAGGGATTAAATTTAAAGGTGTAATTAAATAAATTTAGAAAACTTATTTAATTAGTAAGAAGAAGGGATTTAATTTAAAATGTCTAATTAAACAAATTTAGGAAACTTATTCACAACATTTAGGAAGGAAACATCTTGAAGAAGATTCAAATTTTGATTTTTCTTATTGCCAAGGTCGGGATTTAGAAAGGACACATCTTGAATAGATGACATGACAGGGTTTGACGTCAAGAAAGACACATCTTGAAGACTCTTAAGTGATTGACTTGATAGATTTGATGTTGAGAATTGAGATTTTTCAAAGAAAAGTGGTGAATAATAATGGAGAGGAGTCAAGCAAGCATGGGAATTAGATGATAGTATTCTTGTTTATTTAATTTCTTTGTTGCATTGCACTTCATTATTGATATGGGGAACCTTATCACATTTTGCAAGCTTCCTTTGACATTAGTAGTACAAAAAAGGATAGTCTCAAAGATTCTATTGATGACATCACCACTCTTGTTGGTCCACTAGGCATTCCTGTCACTTTGCCTATTTCATCCATCTCATTCACATCCATCCACATTAGAGACATGGCTCAACAAGTCACAACTCAAGAAATGAATAAAGGCAAATCTCCAATGAATGACCTATCTTTAAAAGGAGATCAAGAATCAAGAGACATAATGAAAATAAAGGGAGCTCAATGAAAGTCCTCTAGCCCCCATAAAAATCTATTGGACCAATCAAAAATACAAGTCAAGAATGAGCAAGAATTTCAACAAAAGTCCTCTAGCCAAATCAAAAGCTATCAGAAAAATCAAAATTAAAATTCAAAAGTGAAAGCAAAAAAAAGTCGATCTCCAAGTATTCCTCTCCATCAAAAATCACTGGGGGCATCTATCAAGGAAAAAGGTCAAGAAAAGAGCTTGTTGATCCAAGGTCTATATCCACATCACTCTCACTCATACCATATATTCCATTCCACTCATCCATGTTCACATATCTGTCATATCATCCCATCTTCATTGTTGATGTCTTTCAATGTGTCTTTGACGACGACCCCTTGATGTACTCTAACTCATTAGTCACCCAAACTCCTTTTTGTCTGAAGCTTGGTGGCCCACAT